>JZKD02S1714210.1:683074-706991 GCA_000966675.3 Picea glauca
TCCAAATAGTACCCCTACCCCTTCTTTTATAGGCTAGAAGGAGCTAGGGTTTTGGACGAACTCTCGGCCATGCATGGCTGGGAGTTTCAGTTAACTGACCCATAGCTTTTTGTCATGTCGGCAACTTTCCTGTTTTTGTGCTTTGTTAGGTAAACGCGGGTTGTAGTAGGTCTGCCAGTGTTCAAACTTGTGCTGTAAAAGGCCTGCCATCATTCCAACGCGTGCAGTAGTGGGTTAGGGTGCATGTGGTTTTACCCGAGAGGATTTTCAAAGAGGTTTCTCAGCAAATGATTTGGCAATGAAGGGAAATGAGTTGGCCTGATGCCAGGTAAGCATGTATGGTGCAATTTAGGGTTATAACATAAGTACATCTATATTATTTTATATTTTAATGGTCAGGTTCTTAGACACATATTGCCACTGTGATTTGTTCACTTTTTTATAGGTGCATTTGTTCCAAACTATGTGGGCATATGGACATCATTTTCACACAGAGGATGTCAATGATGGACACACGACACAAGACTGTGTAGTGGAGGTCGAGTTTGACCAATCTAGTCATGCTAACCACTATGATGAAAGCATAATACAGGGGAAGTTAGGTTACGTCAGAAAGATACAAGAGATCATTTGAGTGGACTTCTCTTCTTTCCAATGTGTTATTTTTAGGTGCAAGTGGTGGGACACCTTTGATCAGAATAATGTAAAGGAAGATCGTGATAGTGTGATGATATGTATCAACTCTAAAAATATGTAGGATGAAGTTAAGGAGCCTTATATTTTCTCAAAACACTGCAACCAAGTGTTTTTTTCACAGATGTGTTGGATAGGGATTGGTGGTTTGTAGTAAGACACGACCCTAAATCAAAAATATTTTTGAGAACAAAAACGTTATCATGCCAAGAGAGGAATATAATCAGGGTGATGACAACAAAGAGTGACATATTATACATGTTATATTCTTTAATTACTTACTTTTATGTTTTCAAATCTATAGTGGATTTAATAATTTGATTATTAAATTTATAATGTTTTTAGTATTTAATATTTCATATTTCATATGAAATTTTATTAATTTTTTTATTCGATGATATAATTAAATGTTATGTGTAAATGATATAAATAATTTTCCATTGTATTTATCTAGATGATATTTGAACTTTTAGTAATTTAATTTGAACTTTTACTTAAAAAAACAATATATTATTGTATTGTAAATATCAAATATTTTATATCATAATTTTAAAATGTATTTTTGTTACCCACCATTTCATATCATTACCATATCTTATTATATTATATTAGTTTTTAATTTTAAGTTCATACATACTAATTAGAGGAATGTTCAGATCTAAAATGAGCCTCCTTAGTGAGTTTTTCAAAAAAACATCATTATCCTTAAATAACTAATGCATGTGTCCCTATCTAAAACCCATATAATAATATACACTTAAGATATTACATAAAATCAAATACATAATATATTATGTAATATAAAAAATATAATATAATATGTTATATATTAATTTTACATTATAAATATAATAATATAATATATAATAAATAAATATAATATATTATATTATATATTAATTATAACATAACATAATAAAATACAATATATTAAGTTATATATTAATTTTATATTACATATAATATATAATAATTAAAAATCGAATTAAACATGTAGATCATAACAATTTTTTATCCTTTATCCCCTCTTTTTCCTTTATCCCCTCTTTTTATTTGTAGGTAATAAATTTAGGGCTCTTAATAGCTAATTGAATATAAATTTTACGGCTCCTAATAGCTAATTCAATTCTTAGATTACAACAACAATTAACAACATGTAACATAGAATATCAAAAAATGTCTTAAAACTTAAATACATCTAATTAACCCACTTAAGAAAGACCAAATTACAATCAATAGGAAATTAAAACATCACAAAGATTTTATAAATGTTAATTGAGGTTATCATAACTATTTTTAGTTCTTCATTATGAACTTATGAACAAAAGCAATATTCTCGAAATGAGGACCAATTCTCACATTGTACTTTCAAGTAAACTAGTTTGTAAAATTATGATACAAAGTAAGGTAGAAGATTAATATAATTTAATTTTAACTTGCCCAAGCTTTAATTAATAACATGAGACGTTTATTTACCCATTTTTATAACTTATTTATTTTGGAAGACCTCTTAACTACAAAAACATGATAAGCTTGGTATTTTCATTTTCATCATGCTCAAATATAAAAATGACAACATAATAACATAAGAAATGTTGTAATCTAACCTATTTAAATATATCCTTTGTACTATATACAATTAATACATCAAAATATTTTTAAAAGATAGGTATATGTAGCCTTTTTGATAATTTCACTTGTTTTAGAGATGAGTACTTTATTTTAGATATATTCAAAAATAAAGTACTTAATTAAGATTACTTTACTTTATGGAGAAAATTATATAACATGAACTAACATCAACATAAACATAAACATATAAATTAAGTACATCAACATAAACAACAACATATAAATTAAGTACATACACATGAACAAAAAAAAATGTTATATATATATATATATAAGTCAAATAACTGTTATAATATATATCTAGTCAACAACAAAAATAATTGATATAATGTACATATCTGGTCAACACATATCACCACCACTCAGAGGAGGAGGAGGAGGTACTGAAGTAGAAGCACCATCACCACCCTAATCAACATCACCATTCGAAGGAGGAGGAGGAGGAGGAGGACGGAAGCAAAAGCACCATCACCACCCCGATCAATATCACCAACCAAAGGAGGAGGAGGAGGTACTAATGAAAAAGTGCCATGATCATCACCCTGATCAACATCACCACCCAAAGGAGGAGGAGTAGGTACTGAATTAGAAGTGACATCACCACCCTCATCATTATCAGTATTGGAGGATGTGACATCCCTCATCCCTACAAGTAACCTAGCAAATCTAGCGATATGACGCATAAGAGACATCATATCACGCAACAAGTTCATCCATAGTTGCAAGAGGTCAGGTTCAACCCTGATGTCTTGCATCTGGACAGGGAAAACTTTGGCGCCAACCAAAATAACAGTTAATCTGTCACACACCTCTATCCTATATCTGAGATCGGGCCTATGTCGCATGTTGGGTGGTATATGCAGCTGAGGGACCTAAACCACCGCAGCCTCAGCCATATCGTCATCTGCATCAGGTGGTGGGGGAGGAGGCATGTCCCCAACGAATTTGCCAACATCTGCAAAATATAACACAAGTTAATAATTAGTCGACAATTTCATTAAACAATTTAATAAAAACGTTAAATAACATGCTAGAATAAAATTTACTTGAATTAAGTAAGACAATAAAATGAAAGTACAAGATTAATTTAAATATTGCCTCGATGATTGGGTGGCTCATCCACTGTGAAGAGGATGTTGGTACATCCTCTCCAATCCATCCTTGCATAAGGGAATGACACCATCAAAAACATCTGATCTGACTCACTGGCTAATAGCTAAAGTGCCTCCCTGGAAATCCTAGCTGGAAAATTGGGCATGCCCATCTTGGGCATCACCTCACCCCACATGTGCATTCACACCTTATTCATTGGCCTAGGAGGTCGATGGAAAAAAGTAGGTCTAGTATATGCGAATATCTAAAAATAAAAAAATAACAACTTTGAGGAAAATGGGAAGTTATCCCTCACATCTATCAGAGCATGACATCTATCGAGTGTTATATAAAACTGCCACAAGAAAATAACATACCACCTAATAATTTGTGGCCTCTATATCAAAGAATCAACATGATACAAAAGAGTGCAACTAATTCACTGAAAATCACCAGTAAAGTGTGCAATGGTGGACAATAATAGTGAGAGGCTCCTAACATCCTCTGCACCAAACAAGGTGATCTGTAATTGTCCACTAGCCACCTAAAAATCACACCGAGAATGTATATCACATGCAATATACCTCTGAAAATAGGTAACCTAACTCTCAGCTGCAACACCCACGGGGACATTGGGAAACTGGGGGAAACCCTCCCCTCTCCTAGATATCCCAATGATAAAATAAATATCCTACTCAGTGGGATGGTACCACTGATGAGGACCGACTCTGAATCCCTTTAGATGGGCATCCCATCGATGGATCAGTTGTGCAAGAAAGACATAATTCCCCTTGAGGGATGTAACCTCCTTGTAGTACTTTAGGAAGCCTACATTCCTCATGAGGAGGAGCCACATAGCTACAGTAATAGGTCTAGGGTACAAATCCCTCTCCCTCTCTCTAGCCTCCCACTCCTGAACCATATTATATTGGTAAAATCTCAATTGCTTATCCTTGATGCGCTAACGTCTCTGCATATTTAACATATAAATTTCATCAAAATCATATATAAAAACATGAATTTTTTTCAGTAAATGAGGAATTTATTTCAAAATATGTAAACATATTTTTTTTCAAAAATAAAAAATTTAACCTTCGGTGCACCTTCAAAACAATAAATCACTGCCCACGGTGCCCACACATATATTACGCACCGGTGCACCCAATTGTATACAATGAATCGTGAAATCATGATGCCTCTTTAAAGAAATGTGTCTAGATACTACGATGCCCAAAGTGTTCCATTCATCATGATGCACCGCTTAAAATAGAAACTCATTTTAAACAGTGTGTCTTATCCATGTTGACGCACCAAAGTGTTCAGTATAATCCACACACCGATTGAAAAACACAAAAATGTGCATTGTGTGTAGATTATTGTGTACGCACCACTGCGTTCACTATAAAAGACACATCGATTGAACAACTATCTATTTTCAACGATGCATATATTATTATCAACTTACTGGTGTGTTCACTATAAAAAACACACCATTTAATGGAAACTATATATTTTCGACGGTGCGTCGTTTACTATGAATGCATCGGTGCATCGTTTATTAGTATGTGCCAGTGTGTTCCTTATTACGATGCACTGAAAAAAATGAACTATACATTTTCGGTGCACCCTGTAAAATTTATAGGGTACACCACAAGAGGTGCGAGCCGAACGGCTCAAACACCTCGCACAAAAAAAAAAATTAAAAACAATGAAAATTTTACTCAATTTCACAATTTAATCTGGTAAAAATTCAATGTACAAAGAAATAAAGAATTTACTTGGAAATTTTCTCGTCGAGGAGGCATGGTTGGGATGTAGTGAAAAAATCAAATTTTCCCACCATATGACAAAATTGGAATCCAAAGAACTGAGCATTGAATAGAAACAAGGCAAGAAATGGAAGCACCGATGACAATGCACTTCATTTGGGAAAAGGTGGCACTAGTTCTTAAGAGATTCTCTGCACTGGAAATGGTAAAAATGGTATTTTACCATCATTTTTGTTTATTTACCCATGTTCTGGTGTGCTCGCATTAAGCACACCGCTTCAAACAATGCACCGTTATTTTTAAAAAAAACTTGCGACGACGTACCAGTTTGGAACGCACCGGTGTGCAAGGGACAACGATGCACTGTTATGCATTTTTAAAAGGAAAAACACAATGATGATGCACTCATTTGTTGTGCACTGGTGCACTTGTTTAATGTGCATCGGTTCTTGTGATCTTATTTTGTATGATGTGCACCATTGTTTTCTATGTTTTTAAAATAAATCTACAGCCATGCACCATTGTCTATTAGCACTGGTGCGTTGAGTTCTGGTGGCAAATTTGTGTGGTATAGACTTATAAACACACCGTTAACAAAACTTCCACTAAAACATCTGCCAACACACCTCCACTACAAATGGATTTTTGGGTTATCTTTATAGGGGCTTCTGCAAAAACCTCTACTATAGGGTATTTTCCTTGTAGTGACTACCTCAAACATATAATCATGCCCGTTCCTAGTTGTTGGAAAACTACCCACAAAATCCATGGAAATTATTTTCTAGGGTCAAATGGGTATAGGTAAAGTATAGTAAAAACATTGGTTTCTATTATTGGACTTGATGGTACAAAACAATATGCATCCTCTTCTTGTATTCTAGGCCAATACACATACCTTTGTAATTTGGCAACTTTCTTACCAACACCAAAATTTCTTGTAACCTTGGAGGTGTGGGCCTCTATGATAAGCTGCAATATTTCACCTTTAGGAACATAGATATTTTCTAGATTCTATAGGAACCCATTCTAGAGATGATAGTTTGCAATGTTGCTACCTTATTTTACATGAGTTTGACCATGTACCCATTGACACATATATTTAAAGTAATTATCTTCTATGTATGCCTCTTTGTATGCATCATAGGTAAAATGATCAATGTGAATAAGAGTTCTCCAAGATGCATTGAAATCATTTCTACCAACTTATTAGTGTTTCCTTTTTATTTTTGATGACTGGAGGAAATTGTTTCCAAAATACCATCCACTTGTAATGTCTATTTTTTTAATCTTATGCTAGGCCTGCAAACACTATAGTGGTTGGTGGTCAGTGTGGATAATGCTTTCCTTAACCATTAGATAGTGCTTCCACTTCTTAACAACTTGAAATAGGGCATATAGTTCCTTATCATACATAGGGTAGTTTGGGACTCCCCCATGAAACATTTCATAATGATAGCATATTGGATGACCTCCTTGGATCAAGAATGATCCCATATCATATCCACTTTCATCCATGTCCACTTTGAAAGGCTTCTAAAAGTAAGGAAATGCAAGACCTTGTGCTTGATTGATCTTCCATTTCAACTCAACGAAATATTTCTATTGGTTATTTCCCCACTGGAAACTCTTACCACTGGTTGATATGGCATGGGGTGGAGCATATTGATCCAAGAGAATCCAGAACATTCAAAAGAGATCTAGGACGATCCAAAATGATAAAAAATTTATCTTCTCATATGCTCTTGAAAATGACTTCATTACATAGATCTCAGTGATAGATTTCCAATGATACAAAAATCACTTCAAACGAAGTTCGTATGAAGAAGTTATGGCCTATCAAAGTTTGGTGAAACTAGGACAAAAGTCAAGCAGGGGTGCCACATGGCAGACCCACAGATTTCCACGTGGCCTGTTCATACAGGTTGTACAACTAACAGATTATGTCATGCTGATGTCAGCATGATGATGTGGCAACGCAACATGATGCCACATGTCACCCTTAAATGGAATTTCTAAGGGTCCATTTGGACAAATAAAAAAGTGTCATGTGTCATTGGTACAAATGAGGTGGAAAGTGACTAGATGTTGAGGTGGAATATTTGTATAGTGACATGGCATAAATGTGGACCAATGAAAACATGACATGTGGACCAATCAAAGAGTGTCATGTGGCACTCTTCTATTTTCCAATACTAGCTAAGGGAGACTAAAATTCATTGGCTTGGATGGGAATTGAAACCACAACCTACGGGGGGGGTATTCCTAGGATATTCCAATGATGTAGAAAACATTCCCTTACCAATGCACCACATGTGCTAGTTGTTACAACTAACAAACAAACAATATTTAATACTAAACGAATTTAGCCTGAGATTTCCATTGGTGGTTTGGTCGACCTAGGCCTATTTAATGGGCATGTAAACCAATGCATGAGATAGGTAATTGCATGCCAAATTGGAATGCGTGCTATTGAATTTCATGCCAAGTGTATATTTCCTCGTTTTGTGTGCAAGAGGTGCTCATAGTTTTGGGTTTGTCTCATTTTTCATGCCATATAGTTCTTTGAGGGAAGTATAGAGTGTTTATACTCATTTTTCTTAGAATTTTGAGAGGAATATCATGGTGATGTATATTTTGTGTAAAAATGCTATGTATGAAAAGTGTTAGTCCAATTTTTCATTTCTGAGACCCATGGTCTCTTTATGAGTGCAAAAGGGGGTCTTTAAGTATTGGTTCAAAACATAGTCGAGTTTATACTCTTTTTTTTAAGAATTTTGTGAGGAATTCAATAATGACCTCTGTTTCTAGGATTGAGTATCATAATTTAATGGTTTCCTCAAAACTTGGTATTTGTAAGTCCATTCATTGTAATTTTTGCATTTGAGAATTAAAGAGTGATCTCACTAATTGAAAAGGGACCCAGAGACGTATCCCAAGATGGGTGAACTCTGTTAACAAATTGTTTATGTGCAATTTGAATTATTGATGATCTTATTTTACTTCAGTTTAATATTATTATTTTGACAAGTTATTCATTAGTGTTATTGAATTTTATGGATAAGTAAGAAATTCACATGTTATTTGAAAATAGTCAAAGATGAACTTCATTTCCTAAATCCGATCAGATGTTTATGTGTATTTAAGAACTAATTTTACATCTAAGGATTTGTGGATCACAAATACCACTGAAAAGGATGCTATGAATATGCGTAGGTTTTGCACCACCTCATCAAATATCCTAAATTTAGTGACATTAGTAGGAACTGACCACTTGAGGATGACCTCCATATTCACAGGATCTATCATGAGTTCCCCTCCACCAATCATGTACCCTAAATACACCAATGTCTACTAAGAAAAATCACATTTCTTAAGGTTAGAAAACAACTGGTGATTTTTCAAAGTCTCTAACATTTGCATGCCATGTGAAATAATCTCTTCTCAGGTATAGATATCTACCAATATTTCATCCAAATACATGATTACAAATAAATCTAAATATGGATGCAATACATATTTCATCAATGATCGCATAAATGTAGCTAGTTCATTCCATAAACCAAAAGGCATGAATAGCCACTCATACAAGCCTTGGATTGTCTTGAAGGCAGTATTTCAAGTGTATTCTTATTTATCATGCACTCAATGGTATCCTAATTTGACATTCGACTCGATGAAGTACTTAGTATGATACAACTGGTCTAACCAATCATTGATCCTAGCTAGAGAGTAGAAATTATTGAGTGTGATATTGATGCAAGAGCATATTTACGAATTTATAGATGTGTTAACAAATCAACATGTCAGCACACATTTGGAGATAGGGAGAGGAACCGACCCTCTCGTTTTCAGAATTTGAATTATAAAATTAAGTTAGTTGATGTGTAAGGTCGATAAATGATAAAGACATGCCTTTGGACAGGTGTGGATGGGTTCATCGAAATAATCAACTGTAAGAAGGTCTATATCCATGTCATTTTTGGATCTCTATTCAATGTAATGAGTTATAGGGTTAAGGTGTCTTAATGGAAATGTTGATGGAACTAAGGTGGTGGAGAGGATAAGCTCATAGAGCCCTCTTTTGTAAAAAAGTGAGATCTTTTTGTATAGAGATGAGTTTTTTTTTATTATATTAGGAGATCATGAGATAGAGATAGATATTAGTAGAACATAGTAGAGTAGAAGAAATATGCAGGAAAGAACTGCAATATTATGTAATTTGTTTTCATGATTGAATAGAACAGATAAAATTGTCCCAAATCCTTGGACTCTTTTCATTTGATGTGTGAATGAATTAATGTTGTATTTTGTGTATGTCATTTATTTCATTTTTTTCATGTGTGATTGTTCAAGAGTTGATCGTATGAGTTCATGACGAAACTAGATAATTTTCAATTGTTTCTCTTCTAAAACTCGTATGCAAGGTGTGCATCTCAAATGCAAGGAGTGCGTCGATTGAGTCTCAGATTGACTCTGAGGACTTTAAATAGAACAAAGGAAACTTAGACCAGGTGTAAGGAGTGCATAGCTGATGCAACCCACGCTCGCAAGCACTTCCACTCATAGGATCTTCTTCTTCTCACGGCTCGAAGAATACTAACCGGTCCTTCTATTTCCCTATCGGGAAATCTACACCCACAAAACTCTTCCTGCGATCCCTCTCTTTACTTATCAGGGGATCAGACTTCGCGACTTCGCGAGGTCTGTGGTCGAGAATCGGACTCTCGAATCCTCGAAACCAGACAACACGTCAACGCTTACTTTTTCCCATCGGGGTTTTTAACTATCGCGATTTCGCCACTCGCGATGTCGAGCAACTTTCTTTACTGACTCCCAAACCCTGATGTGCCGAAACTCCGATGCACTCACGAGTTGACTTTTCAACGGTCCCTTCACTCCATCGACATTTCAGAGTTCGCGGTATCGCGATTTCTGATGTGATGTTTTCGGCACTTCACCTTGCGAAATTCCGAACTCGTGCCACCTGTCCACTCCTCTAATGCTTGTGGGCCCACACTGTTCCTTTAGTTATCGGGATATCGCATGTCATTATTTCACGATTCCTGTTGCTATGTGCACGGGATTTCCACCCACGAAACCCCGATGCACGATCATACGTGTAAATCTGACGGTCCTTGTGACTTGGATTAACGGCTCTGCCCCTCCTGAGATTTTAACTTCTCGATACCATCGTTGTATCTTCCCTGCTCCTCTCTGAGATTTGATGACTCACGAGATGTCATGAATTCTCCTCGGAGAATACCGACCATCCGTTCCTCCTTTGAGAAATCTGCGAAATGATGAAGTGTTCTTCCACAGAACACGTCCACCTATGCACAACTTGTGACACTTGTTTAAACACTTCACGGCACAAGCCCCACCCTGTGATTCTCTTTAATGGATTAGAAGGCCTTACCCTTCCTGATATTTTCCCATGACCTTCAAGTCCTTCAGAAAAAACTCTTACATGCACTCCTTGTGGCAAACCTTCAACCACGTCTAAGTGTTGAAGTTCCTTGACTCTGCACACACCTGCAACAACAGTCTCTCGACACTTCACTCAGGTTCGCAACCCTGAGACTTCACTTGGCCTCCACATGCCTTGCATGACTCCTTGACCCAACTGCACTTTTGGGATGAATGAGAACAAAAGCTATCTCTATCTGAACCCTCTGTCAACACACTCCTTGTGGACACTTCAACTGCACTCCTTGCAGGAATCCTCTGGATCAAATAGAGAAACAATTGAAACTCATTCCTTTTTCCTCTCAGACTTCAACCTCAAAGCATGAAATCATAGACACAACATATAAAGAAAATGCATAACAGGAAGCAAACATTCATGAGCATATCAACATCAATACACAGAGAACAACACAAAACCATGAATTTGAATCAAACTCTTCTATTAATTCATATATATGTACATGGGTGTTCTTACATAGCTCTCTGCATGCTCTTGCTCTTCCTTGATAATGTTACAATGCATAATGAGGGTGTCTATATCATGTTTCCCTCTTGCGCTCTACAACTGTCTAGTCTAGAATTAAATTCTTTCTACTTTACATTTACTACTTTAAATGCCTCCTACCTACTAAGGATGAGAGCAATCCACTCAAGGCTTGTTACATTATACAAGTGTGCTTCTCCTTAATGGCTTATTTAAGATTTGCACAACAATTTCGGGGAAATTTCAATATGTGTGGTGGCACTCATCCAGCTGTCCGATTGTCTTCCGCGCTGGCTCACTTGATGTGGGAGATGCTCCTGCATCATACTCCCTCACTTGAAAACTTTCATTGAATCCTGTCCATGAGCTCCCACATGGTATGTCCATGCTTCTGTATCTCCTCTTCATTCTCTTAGCTGGCATCTTCAAATGGATGGTTCTTCCACTTGACCAGATACTCAAAGTATTCTTTCCTCCTAGTTTTCTTGCTCATTCTCTTGTCCAGTATGCACTCCATATGCGGCTTGTCTACAGCTGGCATTTTCTTTGTCCACTGGATCACTGGCTGCTCAGTTCCAATCCCTATTTCCTCAACTCTGTAGGGGTACAAATCATAGATATTGAATATCGGAGAAATTCCAATCCCATCGGGTAATTCAATCTCATAAGCATTCGCCCCAAATTTCTTCAAGACCCTACATGGCCTGATTTTCTTCATCTTCAACTTGTTGTATGTTCCTCTTGGGAACCTTTCTTTCCTCAAATGTGCCAGAACCATATCACCAACCTCAAACTGAAGTTGTCTCTTCCGCTGATCGGCTCTGTGCTTATACTCCTGACTTGAATTCTGCAGTCATTCCTTCACCTGGTTGTGAAGTTCCTTCATCGTTGCTATGAATTCTTCTGCACTAGCACTGTTAGTCACAATTTGTTCTAAATCCATCAGTTCTGAAATTCCCCTCGGCTGCATGCCATAGACAACCTGAAATGGACTCTAGTCTGTTCTCTGATTCACTGAGTCATTGTATGCAAATTCTGCTTGCGGCAATATACTATCCCACTGGCTGTGGTGCTCTGTCACCAGGATTCTCAGCAAGTCTCCCAGACTTATGTTCACGAATTTTGTTTGTCCATCCGTCTGAGGATGATACACTAAACTAAACAACAAGTTAGTTCACAGCTTCTTCCATAAGGTCTTCCAAAAATTTCCTATGAATTTTGTATCTCGATCCGAAACTATACTTCTCAGCAAACCATGAAGTCGAATGACCTCTTTGAAAAACAGATTCGCAATGTGAGTTGCGTCACTAGTTTTCTGACATGGAATGAAGTGTTCCATATTGGAAAATCTATCCACTACCACAAAGATTGAATCAAAACCTCTTTGTGTTCTTGGCAACCCCAATACAAAATCCATGCTAATCGCATCCCACAACCTCTCTAGTATGGGCAATGGTTGATAGAACCCCGCATTCTGCTTCCTTCCCTTCAAATGCTGGAAAATTCTTCATTTTTCCACGAATCTCTTGACATCTTATCGCATTTCCAGCCAAAAATATGATTCATTTAGCTTTGCAAACGTCTTGTTGTGGCCAAAATGTCCTGCGAATCCTCCACTGTGTTTCTCCTTTAACAAGTTCTCCCTCATGGAGCATTTCGGAATACACAGTTGATTGCCTATGAACAACAATCCTTCCTGGATCATGTATTCTATCCATGGGATTCTGTCCCCGAGAATTGGATTCTCAGCTACTTCATATGCTTCTCTGAAATCCTCATCATCTGCATACATGTCCCTGAGATCATCAAAACCCAACGTTTTGACCCTGAACTCCTGCAACAGCAAACACTTCTTGCTCAAAGCATCAACAACTTTGTTAGCAGTACCAGAAACATGTTTAATCACAAATGTGAAATTATGCATATACTCAACCCATTTGACATATTTATGATTCAACTTCTCCTATTGAGTCACAAACTACAGTGCATGATTGTCACTGTACAAAACAAATTCTTTTGGGATCAAGTAATGCCTCCATTTCTTCAATGCATGTATGATAGCATAAAAATCCTTATCATAAGTGGATTATTTCACTTTCGCCTCATTCATCTTCTCGTTGAAGTATGCTATCGGCCTGTCTTCCTGACTCAAGACCGCCCCGATCACAAATCCACTTGCATCGCATTTCACCTAAAATGTCTTTCGGAAATCCGGCAACACCAAAACTGGTTGTTCCATAATCTTCCGTTTCAACAATTTGAAAATTTTCTCAGCTTCTTCAGTCCAGTGAAAAGATTTGTGTCTTTTCTTCACCATATCCATCATCGATGCGCTAATTCCACTGAAATTCTTGATGAAATTTCGGTAGAAACTAACCAATCCATGAAAACTTCTCACCTCAAAAATATTCTTCGGTGATGGCCAATTCTTCATTACCTCCACCTTATATGGATCCATCCTCAACTCATCTGCCAAAATAACAAACCCCAAGTAAATGAGCTCTGTCTTCATGAATGAGAATTTCTTTACATTGATCAACAACTTCTCCTGTTGTAGTTTCTGCATCACTGTAGCCAAATGCTTCAAGTGTTCTGCTACTGATTTACTGTAAATTAGTATGTCATCCAAATACATAATGACAAATTTTTTGATGAACTCCCTCAAGACTTCATTCATCAACCTCATGAAGGTACTCGGTGCATTTGTTAAGCCAAACGATATAACAATCCATTCATACAACTCTTCATTGGTTTTAAATGTTGTCTTCCATTCATCACCTTCTCTCATGCGAATCTAGTGATATCTGCTTTTCAAATAAATCTTTGAAAAATATTTTTCTCCACTCAAGCAATCCATCAGATCATCCATCCTCAGCAATGGAAATCTATACCTGATGGTTATCTTGTTAATATCTCTTGAATCAGTGCACATCCTCCAACCTCCGTCTTTCTTCGGACTGAGTACTGTTGGAATAACACACGAACTCAAGATTTCCCTAACCAAACCTTTGTCCAACAACTCCTGGACCTGTCTTTTAACTTCTTCATTCTCTTGCAGCATCAATTTGTACGCATCTTTGTTTGGCAAACTGGCTCCTGGTATGAGATCAATATGATGACTCACACTTCTAATCGGTGGCAATGAATGAGGTAATTCGTCCACTACAATATCAGCGAACTCTTCTAGCAGTTCATGAATCTCTTCTGGTAAATCATCCACTCTTGTGCTAGTCAGAACAATCTTCGGCTTTCTAACCACAAAAAATTGTGGATACTCCTTCTTCTTCACCTCTGTAAGAAGTTCCTTCCCACTCATGAGAAGTACTGTGTTGCTTACTTCCGGCTTCACTTCCTTATCCTTTATCAGAAGCAACATGTGTGTCCTCCCATTCTTCTCCAGGGTGTATGTGTTCATTCTTCCATCATGAATCACATTCCTGTCATATTTCCATGGTCTACCCAGTAATAGATGACAAACATATATAGGAATGACATCACATAATATCTTATCATTATATCCACCTATCTTGAATTCAACTAAACATTGTTTAGTGACAGTTACCTGGTGTCCTTTCTGTAGCCACAAAACTCTGTATGGGCTTGGATGATCAGTCGTCTCCAGCTCCAACTTCTCTACCATCTCTGTAGATATGAGATTATCCATGCTACCACTGTCTACTATAACCTTGCATACCTTGTCCTTGGTCTTGCAAGCAGTCCTGAAAAGTCTGGTCCTTTGGACTGAACTCTCCACCTCCTTTTCTTGTGTCAAAAGAGATTTTCGCATCATGAGCGATCTTCCGCCTTCAGCGTCTTCGACCTCAACATCCCGCCTCTACGCTTCAGCGATGTGAGTTTCTCCAACCTCCTTCTTTTTATCTGGACACTCATAAGACTTGTGCCCATTCTTTCCACATGTGAAGCATGTGATTACTCCACCTCTTCCTCTTCCTCTACCTCTAGCTCGAGGAAAAGTGTTGTTGTCAGCATAATCTCCTCTCTGCTCAGTATGTTGTCCTCTCTGTTCAGCATATTGCTTCCCTCGGTATGAGGTTCCACCTCTCTCTGTTCATTTGCATTTAGGCTCAGACCCGAATTTCCAATCCTTCTTGGGCTTCTGATATTTATCCTGGGCAACTGACTTGCCTCTGGGCTGACTTCTGCCTCGGTCTCTCTGACTCTGTTTTTGGCTCAGCTTCTCTTCTGCTTTCAGAGCCATCTGATAAGCATCTTCCACCATCCATATGGTTACCATACTCATCTCATTCTGAATTTCATATCTCAGGCCATTCATATATCTGGCAACTTTTTCATCACCTCCCTGATGTTTAGTCTATAGAATTCCTCAGTGTATTCCTTCACTGTCATCAACTTCTGTCTTGGGTTCTGCATCCTCCTGAACAGAGTAATTTGATAATCCCTCGGGATGAATTTTTCCTTCATCTTCGCGATCATTCTATCCCAGCTTTTGATCTTTTGCTTGCCCTTGCAGCGTCTTTCAACTTGTAGCTCACCCCACCACAATGCTGCATGTCCTTTCATTCTTGTGACATCATGCTTGACCTTCTTGTCCTCTTCAACATCTTCATAGTCGAAGTATGTGTCAAGAGCTCTAATCCAGTCTAGAAGCTCCTCTGCATCCAATTTTCCCTCGTAAACTGGAATGTCCATATTTGCTCTTGCACCCATCCTGGCAATAGCTCCGATAAAACGTTCGTTTGATGCATCTTCAGCTGCAACTTCTTCTTCACGTTCAGCCTCAATCTCACCTTCAAAATCACTCAGATCCCCTGCACTAGATGTATGCCTTTGTGATGTCTCCATGTCTTCGAGTCTAGCTCAGAGATCACGCATTTGTCTCTCCATGGCTGGATCTGCCATCATCCTGCCTCTTCTTCTCAGCATTTCCCTATCCTTTGGATCGGGTGACTGTCTATCTCTTCTTGGCAGCATGGTGAATTCTCTTCTTTGCTACAGAAAGAAAATAATCTTTCTGTGCTCTGATACCACTTTGACGCAGCCCACGCTCGCAAGTATGTCCGCTCGCAGGATCTTCTTCTTCTCACGGCCCAAACAATACTAACCGATCCTTCTATTTCCTTATCGGAAAATCTGCACCCACAGAAATCTTCCCGCGATCCCTCTCTTTACTTATCGGGGGATCGGACTTCGTGACTTCGTAAGGTCTATGGTCGAGAATTGGACTCTCAAATCCCCGAAACCCGACAACCAGTCAATGCTGACTTTTTCCCATCGTGGTTTTTCACTATCGCAATTTCGCCACTCGCGATGTCGAGCAACTTTCTTTACTGACTCCCAAACCTCGATGCGTCAAAACTTCAATGCGCTCGTGAGTTGACTTTTCAACGGTCCCTTCACTCCATTGAAATTTTTGAGTTTGCGGTATTTTGATTTCTAATGCGATGTTTTCGGCACTTCACCCTGTGAAATTCCGAACTCGTGCCACTTGTCCACTCCTCTGATGCCTATGGCCCCACACTGTTCCTTTAGTTGTTGGGATATCGCATGTCGTGTTTCGTGATTCCTGTTGCTATGTGCATGGAATTTCCACCCATGAAACACCGATGCATGATCACACGTGTAAATTTGACAGTCCTTGTGACTCGGATCAATGGCTCTGCCCCTTCTGATATTTTAACCTCTCGATACCTTCGTTGTATCTTCCCCGCTCCTCTGTGAGATTTGACGACTCACGAGATGTCATGAATTCTCCTCGGAGAATACTAACCGTCCGTTCCTCCTTTAATAAATATGCGAAATGATGAAGTGTTCTTCCACATAACTCGTCCACCTATGCACAACTTGTGACGCTTGTTTAAACACTTCACGGCACAAGCCCCCCCCTATGCTTCTCTTTAATGGATTAGAATTCCTTACCCTTCCTGAGCTTTTCCCACAACCTTCAAGTCCTTCAGAAAAAACTCTTGCATGCACTCCTTGCGTCAAACCTTCAACCACGTCTAAGTGTTGAAGTTCCTCGACTTTGCGCACACTTGCAACAACAGTCTCTCGAAGCTTCACTTAGGTTCGCAACCCTGAGACTTCACTTGGCCTACGCACACCTTGCACAGATCCTTGAGCCAACTGCACTTTTGGGATGAATGAGAACAAAAGCTATCTCTATCTAAACCCTCTGTCAATGCACTGCTTGCGGAAACTTCAACTGCACTCCTTGCAGGAATCCTCTAGCTCAAATAGAGAAACAATTGAAACTCATTCCTTCTTCCTCTCAGACTTCAACCTCAAAGCATGAAATCATAGACACAGCATATAAAGAAAATGTATAACAGGAAGCAAACATTCATGATCATATCAACATCAATACACAGAGAACAACACAAAACCATGAATTTGAATCAAACTCTTCTATTAATTCAGATATCTGTACATGGGTGTTCTTACACAGCTCTCTGCATGCTCTTTCACTTCCTTGATAATGTTACAATGCACAATGAGGGTGTCTATATCTCGTTTCCCTCTTGCACTCTACAACTTTCTAGTCTAGAATTAAATTCTATCTACTTTACATTTACTACTTTAAATGCCTCCTACCTACTAAGGATGAGAGCAATCCGCTCAAGGCTCGTTACATTATACACGTGTGCTTCTCCTTAATGGCTCATTTAATATTTGTGCAACAATTTCGAGGCAATTTCAAAATGTGTGTTGGCACTCGTACAGCTCTCTGATTTTCTTCCGCGCTGGCTCGCTTGATGTGGGAGATGCTCCTGCATCAATAGTGTCAGGAAGTGACCAAGTGTCAAAGAACCAAAACACAGGAACACCAGGTGGGCGAGAAGAATTTATTTTCAAGAAATCCTTCGATTTGAGTTATCGAAATCTTGAGAATGCAAGGAGTGTGTGGGAAGTCAAAATCCTTTAAGGATCAAGCTCAGAAGGGATAACACTTTTTAGAAGTGTTGACGAGATCCAAGAGTCAGACTCGTAGGAGGAGAAAATTTCTAAAACCTTTGAAGACTGATAATCTTCTAAGTTGAAAGAAATAAAAAACTGAGGGGGAGGAGGAGCGACAGTGGTCGTTGGATCATAGAGAAAAGGATCAACAACCGTTTGATCTATGTAAGGTGAACAAGCCTTAATGCTTCGCATGCAAAGGAGAGAGAACCTATCAAGGTTTTAGAGTTGATATTTTTGAATCCTGAAGAGTTGGAAAGCCGAAGAAGAATCTCATTCATTCGATTATCTGAAGTGGACCTGAGCCGTCGGATCATCCGAAGTGAACCTCAGGCGTCAGATCGACCAAGTGAATATGAATCGTCAGATATCATAAGCTCGAGAGGAAGCAAGCTTGAAACTTGAGATTCTCGAAGCCCGAATAGTCGAAGATCCAAGAGTCGTTGATATACAAGGGGACACTTGTCAACAAATCGTGAACTCTAAGTAAATTGTAAAAGGGTTTCAGTTTCGATCTGAGATTCTCGAATCTCGAAGATTTGAAGTAAATATGGACCACTAGATTTAGAGGATATGTGGAGTGAATCCATGGACTCTGGGTAAAGTCCTGAATTGATTCGTAACCATTGGATCTAAGAGAGACATGGCATAAATCCATGCACTCTGGGTAAAGACCCAAAGTAATCCTCGATTGTCAGATCAGTAGGACACACGTCAGTGGATTATAGCCTTCGGATAAAATGCATTGGGAAGAAGGGTGAAGTTTGAGATTTGAGATCTCAGAAGTCTGAAGACCCAGAGGATATTCTGACCATTGATCAAGAAGAGGGCCTTCGGACCGTTGATATGAGTTGAAGGGTCAAACACCTGAAGTGAAGTAGGACTGTTGATTGGAGGACAGGTGTTCGCAAATCGTCAACTCCAAAAGATTGAAGTACGGAGGAAAGAGAGGTTTGAGATTTCAAAATTCCGAAGTCCAGAGTTGCGAAGGATATCGCAATCATTGATTTAAGAAGGACAAATTTGGTCCATAGAATTGAAAGGTACGAATCTGAACCGTCAGTTTTGATAGTGTCGTCAAGATCGAGAGATCGATAGTCCCATAACATTGCGAGGACAGGAATTGAGTGGACTTTAAAACATTGAGGGCGGGCCACAATCCATACCATGGTTTCGCCAAGTGGACACATGTAGGTTTGAGGAGAATTTTGGAACAAAAAGAATTTTGATCCCAAACCCCTATTGGTCGCACCTGAAATCGCGTGGTCACAAGAGGCCACTGCCTAAGGTCATATCAAGAGGGGTCTTATCAGAAAAAGAGTTAATGCTCAGTACTCTAAGATTTCACAGAAGAGCGAAAGGGAAGGTCATAGGTGCTATCGTACCTACACCAAGGTATCGAAAGGGCCTATGTTTAGATACAGAAGGGAAGCATTAGGGTTCTAGAAAGTCACTTGACTCAAGAATCAGATATCCTAGACCAGGAGATCATGCATACCTTTGGGGAGAAGGGGGGGTCTACATCAGGTGGTATTAGAGATGATATTTTTCTTGCAGACAACACGCAAATAAGTGAGGAGGTGAAGAAGATAATATGATAACGTTGAATGATATTAGAAGCTAAAGTTTTCTCGTAGACAGCAGGTGAGAAGGAGACAAAGTATTGATGCTTTGTGTGTGATTTCTAGCAAGGTGTATAGAAAATGGTATAAATATAGATGAGCTGAAAAAAGAGGATGGAAAATGGCTATTGAAGGCCATATGGGTGGTCAGGGCAAGGACCACCAGCAAAAAAAACAAAAAAAAAATGAGATAGATAAATAGCTCACAGAAATAAGAGAAAAGATGGAGAGGTTAGCATTGAATATGCAGCAAGATGAAAAGGTACATTGTACATATGAATGGCCTTTGAAGAGGAAAGTAAAATGGCTTGTCCATAAGGCAGAAACAAATGTTGAAAAGGTGGTTGAGGCATGTTAAAAACCTCAGTGATACAGAGGAGGAAGTGGTTCACATATGTGAGCCAGAAACTGGGAAGAGTCTCAGTGATAATGAGGATAAGAGATCAGTGGATGATCTCAAAGACTACTAGAAGGGAAACAATGAGCTATCATATTTTCAGGTGGGAAATGATATGAGATTAGCAGAGGATTTCATAAACTGTCGAGAGGATAGAAATGGACTTTCAAGTTCCTAGGTGGGAAATGGAAAGAGATCAGTGGGAGGTATCATATATTGCTAGAGGAGCAGCAATGAAAGTTCAGATTGTCAGGTGGGAAATGAGACAGGATAATTAGAGGATCTCATAGACTGGTAGGAGAGAAGAAGAAAAATCCCAAGTTGTCATGTGGGCAAGGGAAGTGAGAGGAGATTGTTTGAAAGTATCATGAACTCAACTGAGAGTTCATATCAGAAAGGAGAGATGGTGGAGGTGGATCAAAGGATTATTTTGATCATTGGAGGAATTGAGATATTCCTACCAAGTAGCCCAATTGGGGCTAGATCATGTGTTGCAGGAGAAGCAATAGAAGGACAACCAGCAGAGACTATCAAAGAGGAGAAAGAACAAACATTGATTGCTACCCCAGCAAAAAAATAGGATAATTCAGATGAATTTCTCACTCAATGGGAACAAGAGCTGAAGATGTTGGAGGATTGGTTGGAAAATCCAAAACTAGAAGATGACTATCAAAAGATAGTCACGAAGATTGTAAGAGAAGAGCATTCGACAGAATTTCTCAAAAAATTCATCCAGGAAGCTTAACAGAGTATGACTGCAGTACTGAAGCATGTAGCAGAAGAGGGAGTAGAATTCTATCCAGAGGAACAACTAATAGAATATGGAGATATGTCATCACAAGAGGAGCTGATAGAAACCGATACGTCAAAGGAAGAATCTAAGCAACAATTCAGTAAGGAGACTACAAAATTTAAGTCTGCAACAGAGTGGAAAACTAGTGCCACAAGAGGAGATGAAGAAAACATGAGAGATCAAGTAGATCTTGCCATTGATAAGTATGGAGAGGAGGAAGTGCAGAAGAGAAGACTACATAAGAAGAGCTAACCACTGGAGCAGTTGGACAGGGTGATAGAAGAGATCAAAAAGATGATGTTGAGGTCAGCAGAGGAGACTATTAGCAAGGAGAAGTTGAGAAGAAGAGATCATGCCATAGCAGCAGGGAAGAAACAACAACAACAACAACAAATAAGAGGAGCAGGTAGACAAATCCAAGTAAAATTTTGGGATCTAGGTGGATTTCAACAGAGCTGGAGAGCTCATGAGCAGAGACCACGAATTTTTCACAGCAGTGGAGTATGATGTAGGAGAATCTTTCCAACGTGTCAAATGCATTAACAAATCAACACATTAGCACACATTTGGAGATAGGGAGAGGCACCAACCCTCTCATTTTCAAAATTTGAATTATAAATTAAGTTAATTTATGTGTAAGGTCAATAAATTCCAAATCCATGCCTTTGGACAGGTGTGGATGGGTTCATCGAAATAATTGACTATAAGCAGGTCTGGATCCATGTCAAGTCTGGATCTTTGTTCAATATAATGATTCATAGGGTTAATGTGTATTAACGCAAATGTTGATGGCACTAAGGTGATGGAGAGGATAATCTCATAGAGCCCTCTTTTGTAAAAAAGAGAGATCTTTTTGTATAGAGATGATTTTTTTTTATTAGATTAGGAGATCATGAGATAGAGATAGATATCAGTAGAAAAGAGTAGAGTAGAAGAAAGACATAGGAAAGAACTGCAATATTATATAATTTGTTTTCATGAATGAATAGAACATACAAAAGTGTCCCAAATCCTTGGAATGCGTGAATGAATGAATGTTATATTCTGTGTATGTTATTTATTTCATTTTGTTGATGTGTGATTGCTCATGAGTTGATCGTATGATTTCGTGACGAAACTAGATAAGTTTCAATTGTTTCTCTTCTAAAACTCGTATACAAGGTGTGTATATCAAATGCGAGTGCTTTGATTGAGTCTCATATTGACTCAAAGGAGTTCACAGAGAACAAAGAAAACTTAGACCAGGTGTAAGGAGTGCACAACGTCAAAAAATGACCAAGTGTCGAAGAACTAGAATGGAGGAATGCCAGGTGGGTGAGAAGAATTTATTTTCAAGAAATCTTGAGAACTCGAGGAGTGTGTGGGAAGTAGGAATCCTTTAAGGATCAAGCTCAGAAGGGATAACACTTTTCAGAAGTGTTTACGAGATCCAAGAGTCGGACTCGTAGGAGGAGCAAAGGTTCAAAACCTTTGAAGACTGATAAATATTCTAATTCGGAAGAAATTAGAAGCTTAAGAGGAGGAGGAGCGACAGTGGTTGTTGGATCGTATAGCAAAGGATCAACAACAATATGATCTGTGTAAGGTGCATGAGCCTTAACACTTTGCATGCACAGGAGAGAACCTATCAAGGTTTTAGACTTGAGATTTCTAAATCTTGAAGAGTCGGAAAGCCGAAGTGAAATCTCAGTTGTTTGATCATAGGAGGCAGACTTGAGCTATCATATCATCTCAAGTGAACCTCAGGCGTCATATCAACCAAGTGAATCTGAGCCGTCAGATATCATAAGCTTAGGAGGAGGTGAGCTTGAAACTTGAGATTCTCGAAGCTCGAATAGCCGAAGAGTTGAGAGTTGTATATCTACAAGGGGACACTTGTCAATAGATTTTGAGCTCCAGGTAAAGTGTAGCGGGGTTTCAGTTGATATCTAAGATTGCCTAATCCCAAATATCTGAAGTATATCTGGATCACCAGATATAGAGGAAACGTGGCATGAATCTGTGGACTCTGGGTAAAGTCCCGAAGTGATTTGTAACCATCGGATCTAAGAGAGACATGGCATAAATCCATGCACTCCATATAAAGACCCGAAGTAATCCTCAATCATTATATCAATAAGACACACGTCAGTGGATTATAGACTTCGGATAAAAGGCATTAGGAAGAAGGGTGAAGTTTGATATTTGAGATCTCAGAAGTCCAGAGACCTGGAGGAGATTTCGACCGTTGATCGAGAAGAGGGTCACAAGACCATTGATCCAAGTTGAAGGGTCAAACACCCGAAGTGAAGGCAATACCGTTGATTGGAGGACAGGTGTCCGCAGATCGTTAACTATGGAAGAGTGACGTACGGAGGAAAGCGAGGTTTGATATTTCAAAAGTCTGAAGTCTGGAGTTGCGAAGGAGATCACAGTCGTTGATTTAAGAGGGAAAAATCTAGTCCATAGATTTGAAAGGCACATATATGAACTGTCATTTCAAATAGTACCATCAATATCGAGAGATTGACGGTCCCGTAACATTGCGGGGATAGGAAGTGCGCACAATTTAAAACATTGAGGGTGGGCCGCAATCCGTACCATGGTTTCACCAAGAGGAAACATGGAGGTTCAAGGATAATTGTGGGCCGAAAAGAAGTTTTATCCCAAACCTCTATAGTTTTCACCCGCAATCACATGGTCACAAGAGGCCACTTCCCAAGGTCATATCAAGAGGGGGCTTATAAAAAAAAGAGCTAATTCTTAATACTTTGATATTTCGCAAAAGAGAGAAAGGGAAGGTCACGGGTGCTATCCAACTTACACCAAGGCACCGAAAGGGCCTATGTTTAGATACAAAAGGGAACCATTAAGGTTCCAAAGAGTCACTTGACTCAAAAATTGGAGATCCTAGACCAGGAGGTCATGCAACCCTTTGGGGAGAAGGGGGGCTCTACATCAAATATTGTTCAAATATATGTAGTCGATATAAATTTTCCAAGTCATGTCCTTCTTCAGTACTATAATGATAGGTGGCCCACAAGGTAAGGGAGA
>JZKD02S1714210.1:712102-731699 GCA_000966675.3 Picea glauca
TTAATTTGGCCTGCAAAAGCTTGAGCAAGCTATGTGCCCTGGTTCCAAGGGAGGTGATGGTTTGTGATCTTTTCCATGCCTCAGTAACCAGTTCCATTCTCTTTTTGATATTTTTCTCCACATATCCTTTACAGGATGTGAGCAGGGTGGAGGATTCTTTTACATTGGGTGTAGGGGTGCCAGGCATGGCTATTGCCAAAGGATCGACAAGAAATGGCATAGGAATGAAAGCGTCTTCCAATTCCTTGACTCAGTCTTTCAGTCTGGCATTCTCAGTCTCGATGCCTCCATTGGAATCATGAAGTGCTTCTCCGGTCGCAGTGTGAAGTTGACAGATTTGGGGTGGCCGCATGTTGGCAACGTCAACCTCTGAACGAGACTGCCTTTCTTATTTTTAACATTTTTTTCTCAATTATCATTTTTTTGTTTCGGCTATAAAAAACAACGCTCTAGAACACGAAGGATTAATCTTTGTCAAACTTTTGGGTAACGGATATGTCCATTGGATGGCTATGGTGAATGGCATCTCTGGGCTGATCAAGGAAGCAGATCATGGTATCCAGATCAGTTTCAAGTTCCATGTTCTCACTCTGAATTTCCAACTCTTCTGCCTGCCCCACATTTTTTTTTCTCTTCTTCTCTACTGGAATCTTGTGAGAACTATCAATTTTAGAGTGAGGAGGGCTGCTATCTCCTCCTCAGTTTGAATAACTCTGGGTTTCTTTGTTGCTATTATGGGTCATTGGAGCGATGCTCTGGGATGTCGTACTTTTTGGAGTGGTATTTGTAGACTGAACACTCTTGTCACTAGGGCCTTTCCTCTGTTGCATGTACAATTTAGTACAACTTTGCACTGTCTCTATGTCGTCGGCATCAAAGGAAGGATCGTTGTCGCCACTATCTTTGTTTTTGGGCAGGTGTTTATTTATAAAACAATTGTCGAGGCCAAGTGTTTGTAAATGTGGTCTAAAAATATCATAGGGGTCGAATCCTCTTATGTATTCAACATATCTCAAGTTGGAGATGCTAGAATGTGCTTTCCAAGGCAGAGGAATGAACTGTTTTTTTTTCTTCCTTTGGAACAAATGGAACCAGTAGCTGTATTGACGTGCTACTTCTGCAACAAACATTATGTCTGTAATATGAAATGGAAGGAGAGAAGGTTGTTCCATGGAGCCAAAAATTCTTATGACATTGTAATTATCCAAATGTTTGAGTGTCCCCTTCTTGTCCAAAAAACTAGTTGCCTGTTCAGATATGTGGGGAGCATCTTCTCCTAACAACAAAACTTTGAAAATAGATAAGAAGCCATTAAAAACCTTATAAAAATAGTGGTAATCCTTGTGCTTCCACAAGGCCTGGTACTAGAACATTACTGGGTGGAATTCGCAGTTGACATTCTTGGACAAAGACAGTTGCGGAAACCGACAGGAATGTGCTATTGCAAAAACTAAATAGGATGACATATAAAATTTATTTTCCCTTTTGTATCTTGAAAATTGGGAAGATATTTCATGGGAAATTAACCTTCCTCAATCAAAAATGGCTTGTTCATTGACTGTGAAATACAAATATAAAGAGCCATGCGGGAAACAGTAGTTGTGGACTCTTGTCCCGTTATTCTTGAAAACAGCTAGAAAATTTTGCGAAATGGATTTCTAAATGAAATAACCTACATGCTTGTAATATCTTGAGGAACTAGATTTGGGTTTTCCAAAAAAAGGGGCAAGAGGTCCAATCCATTATTATGATTTTCTAGGAACTGTTTGCAATCTTATCCTCTGAAAGTCAATGTTGGCGCTGGCAATTTCAGCATCCGGCGGAAGACTTGAGGTGACAAACAAATAGAAGTGCGGTCCTGCAGTGGAATAATTCTTTTCTCTGCAATAAATTTATCGGTGCACCAAGAGACTAGGTCCTTACAGTCAAAAACCTCAGGGACACAGCCTGCATGAGAAATCCTAGAGGTCCAAATTACTTGGTTCTCTATGGCAGAGGTTGAGTAATAAGAAAATTCCCTGGACCAGTGGAAGTTCTGGTCCTCGTGCCCGAAGATGTTCATTGTATCTCCAAAGAACTTTTGTTGAGCTGATGCCATAGGTTTATGAGAAGGTTTCTTTGCTGCAGATGATGGTTTAAATGAACAGTTAGTGCCGATAATGTAACTTTTTGCTAAATCTTGGTTAAATGCTTATGAATGGGAAAGCTCCTCGATAGTTTCGTTGATAAATGACAATCTATATTGATGGTGCATGATGAACTGTTAGCAGTGCAATTTATTTATTGCATATTTAGAAATGCGAAGGTGGAGAGTACGACGAAGAGAAATTAAGGAATGGAAGTTTCATGAACGTGTGAAGGCCATGCCATCTGAACGTGATTTCATGATTTTGAAATGAACACTCGGAAGGGATAATATAATCCCCCTGCAAATTTTGGTTTAATGGGCATCAATGTGAGATGTCATCGTGCCTTTCGCCCATCAATGACAATCTATACGGTTTCTGCATGATGACCTATTAGAAATAAATGCCAATATTTCCATATTTAGAAACAAGTTATATATATATATATATATATATAAAACTTTTTATTATGGTTTATTGTAGATAAGTGTGAAGGTGACGAAGATGGCAGAGAGCAAGGAAAGAATGGAAAGCCTTGAAAAGTGGTCGGACGGGATTCAAAAAAGGGTTACGGGGATAGTTAGGACAATCGATTGTTGCACGGTCAAATTTCATGTTTCAAAATTTTTGAGTGAAAAATGTGTAAAACGGAAGAGATCATGATGGGGCAGTTCAACCGTTGGTTTGTATATTTGTGGAATTTCAGCAAAGTGGCTAAGTATGGAATAGGGAAATTGCTAATTTCATGCGTAGCAATAAGATCTTATATATAATTTCCAACATCTAATTGCAAAGGGGAGCAGGCACAGGAAACAACGACTAAGAACTGAATATTTCTTCAACTCACCAAACCGACGATCCGCCAAAGAAATTTGAACAAATGGTGAAGTATGGAAAGAGGATAGACGGGCTTCAAAATCAGGTGACAATAGTTCCATTAAATATGTGAGGACCCAACGGTTAAATTATATTTCTCGGAAGTTTTTAGTGCAAAAATGTGCACCACAGAAGAGGGCATGACAAGTGGACTATAATATGGAAGATGGTATGATCTAAGAATGGTTGCAAATTTGTATATCACGGAAGTGACGGTACTGTTTGCAGGCCATGGAACAACATAAGTCCAATGTAGATATCGCCTAGCGAGAATTCACAGTTTGAGAAGTTTATGGGTATGGAATGGGGAAGCGTTTGGCCGGTGTTGTGATAAAAGAGCATGAGTGCAGCTATGAACCCATAAGACCGCCCATGCGCTCAGCCATACATTTTTGAAAGAATGAATAAGTGATGAAAAATATAAATTTTAGGGAAAAGAGAAAAAAATATTTGGCCAAGTATAGAAGACAGAAAAACAAGGACCAATATATTCACATCTATAACAGATATCCCATTTTTGTGGCAAGATATATACTTGGAAATAATTGCAAAGTTGGCAGAAACAGAAAACAACGACTAGGAACACGAGCCACAAGTTTACTTGGTTCTTGTTTGTATGCTTCGTTTGTCAATTTGTATATCAACAAACTCCAAGTCATTCTATTAGTGAGGCAACCGACAAGTCTGACTAAGGCAATCTTGAGCCCACCAGCCCTAGATCTCGTCTGTCAATTTGTATAACGCAGAGCTCTGAATGTTGTTTGGAGGTCACGGAAAAGTAGAAGTGCAATGTTGACCCGACCAACGCGCAAGTCCTCTTGTAGAGGGTCAATTTAAACAAAGGGGAAGCAATCGTTGGAAACGCGTGAATCCACGAAGCTGTGGAGCTGCAGAGAAAGGCATTTTCAGGAAAAAAATGATTAAGTAACCAAGAAGAGAAACTAGAGGGAATAAAAGAGTGGGAAAATAGAAAAGAGGAAGGTAGTTTTCGTAAGCCCGAATTGGTTTCAAAGAATCCCCATTATTGCAAAACCATGATGTTCTACTAATTGTCAGCAAATGCATTGTTGAAGATTAGATTTTATTGCAACGTGTGCATTTAACTATGTTCTTGATACATTCTTCCATGACTATAACATATTAACTTAACTACTAAACTTCATTTTCTTCTAATTTCCAGCAAATGCTTTGTTGAAGATTAGATTTTATTGGAATGTGTGGGTGTAACTGTGTTCTTGATACATTCTTCCATGAGTGCAACATATTAACTCAAGTATTAAACTTCTTGCATTATGGGTTGTTAGCATTAAAACTTAATAATTTCATGTCTAGAAACAAGAATAACGATTTTAGTGCAACATTGTACATTGGTATTGTTATGTTCTATCTACATTATGAATAGAATTGAACGTTGGTTTGAAACTGTGTAATCCATTTTTTGTTTGCATAAAAATCTAGTGGATTCACATAGTACATTGGCATATAAATGTTAGGTCCCATCTTAGAAAAGATAAGCTAAGTAAACACAATATCGAAGAAATATGAGAGCACCAAACCATGCCAATTAGAACATGTGTCAAACCCAGAAAAGAGGCAACAACGAAGAGTCGAAGGAAAATATTTTTTAATAGCAAATTCATTTAAAAAAACAAGGAAAACATCGAGTATTGTACATCTATCCTTAGAAATTGGACCCAGTTCTTCGGGCCAAAACATTGAATGTATCTACTACAAACACAGGAACGTGATCTGCAGTATGCAAGATCCATGCAGTTTTCTCCTCGATGAATCATCTTGTGCTAAAAATGATATTTTTCACAAGCTTCCCCTGAGGAAGAAGACGAAAATGGTTGCAGGGAAAGTGGAATATCCCTTAGATAAAACCACCTCTGCATAGTCCAAAAACATTCAATAGCACATCTTGCACATGCAATTCCAGAGGCCCAAATTAGTCCATTCTGGGCAGAAGGAGATGACTAGTAGGAAAATGCCTTGTAGCAGCGAGAGTTTTGGACCTGATTCCTAAATATGTTAATCAATAATTTTTTGGCTTGAAATATATCTCTGGGACCATCAACATATCATTATTTTATAGTGAAACTCTTCCGCCCAGAATAGACTAATTTGGAACTCTGGAATTCCTACTTTCGCGTTGCAAAGTGGTTATTGCATTCACCATCGGTTTCTTTTCTGAAACTCCCTTTGGTGTTGTCATGACCACCATCACCGATCTGAGAAGTTTCGTTCATTATGATTGATTTCAATTTGGGTGCAGGAGTGGGAAGATTCTCTGCATTTCCATCATCCATTGTCATATCATCATCCATCAGATCATCTTCTTCCAGCTCATAATTCATGGCATCAACTTCTGTGACAGCCATGAATGCAACTGGGCAAGTTCTTTGAGCAGATAGGGTTTCCATGGATTTTTTTGGCTTGAAATATATCTCTCGGTGTACCAAGGGACCATCTCCTTTTTTTCTCTTGGGCAGAGGGAGATGAATACTAAGAATATGCCTTGGAATAGTGGAACCTATGGCCATTATGCCCCAATGTGTTTACTGTGTGTGGAGAGAACTACTGCCAGAAGTTATTAAGAATTTTTGTTTGCTCGAGATGATGTTTGAAATCAAAATCGGGGAGGGATAATATAACCCTCCACAAATTATGGTTTAATGCATATCAATGGAATATCTCCTTGAGCCTTTCTCTAATCAATGACAATTTCCAGGGTTCATGCGAAATGAGTTGTCACCATGACAACTCACTAATTGCACAATTAGAAAAAAGTGTGAAGGTGGTGGTGACGAAGAAAAGAGATTAACAATTAGAAATTTCTTAAAAGCACCAACCCGTCGGTGCACAAAAAAAAAATATTGCATCACCTTTGAAATGAATACTTGGAAAGGATAACATGCTTGTGCATAAATATTAGTTTAATTCGTAGTAATGAAAACTATTCTTCGGATTTCCAGACATTAATGACAATCTTAACGGTTCCTGCAGGATGGCTACTAGCATTACAACTTAATTATTTCATATCTGGAAACAAGTGTGAAAGCAGCAGTGATGGCGAAACCGATTCCAATAAATACCAAAGTATGGAAAGTGATCAGGTGGGTTACAAAAGAAAAACAATAGAATATATACCCAAGAGACGTGAGGGGTCGATGGTCATATTGCATCTCAGTGACAGATATTGACCATCAATTTGTATGTCAGAGACTTTGTAAATTGACAAGCGGACCTACGGGTTGGCTGTCTCAACATTGCACTTTCATTGTTCCATGTCCTCCAAATAGCACTCGGAGTTCCACGATATATAGATTGACAGATGGAATCGAGGGCTGGCGGGTTCAAGATTTCCATTGTTTACAGATGGCAATCCCTATCAACTATCTAACATATCTAAAAAAATTATTGTCAATACTAAATTATCAATATTACATATTGATATTGAAAAAATTTATTAGACAAGAAAGTTTGTACAATCTGGTCGGGCGAGTTATTTAAAACTTTTGCGACAAATGAACAATACATAGTAAACATGTACTTTTATAAAGTATGGACCTGAGATTTTTTAGAGCATATGCGGATCCCTCATTCCATACTTAGGCACTTTTTCGATTGCGGGTTCTCGTCCTGGTGGGCTGAAAATTGAGCCTCTATTGTTTTTTGTCCTACAAATAGCACCTACACTTCCGCAATATACAAATTGACAGGAGGACTTGCGGGTTGGTTGGTTCAACGTTGCACATTTATTGTCCTGTAGAGATTCCGTATTAATTTCATATTTAGCCACTTTTTTGGATCGGAGGCTCTCAGCTGGCGAGAAAAGAATTGGGCATCTATTGTTCTGCATTCTACAAATAGCACCCACAATTCCATGATATACAAATTCACAAGTGGACCTACGGTAAATTATTACTGTTAAATATTGATATTACATAATTTAATTAGATGGGAAAGTTTGTACAATATGGTCGACCGAGTAATATAAAAGTATTCCAACAAACGAGCAATACATAGTAAACATGTACTTTTATAAAGTATGGAAATGAGATTTTATAGAACATATGTGAATCCCTCATTCCATACTTGGGCACTTTTTGGATCATGGGTTCATGGCCTGGCAGGCTGAAAATTGAGAATCTATTGTTCCGTGTCCTACAAATATCACCTACACTTCCACAATATACAAATTTGCAGGAGGACTTGCGGAGATGAGTCTCTATATAAAGTATGGACATGATATTTTATAGAGCATATGCGGATCCCTCATTCCATACTTAGGCACTTTTTGGATCGCGAGTTTGTGGCCTGGCGGGATGAAAATAGAGTCTCTATTGTTCTGTGTCCTACAAATAGCACCCAAACTTCCGCGATATACAAATTGACAAGAGGACCTACGGTCTTCTTGGCTGAACATTGCATTTTTATTGTTCTAGAACATATGCGGATCCCTCATTCCATACTTGGGCACTTTTTGGATCGCAGGTTCATGGCCTGGTGGGTTGAAAATTGAGTATCTATTGTTCTGTGTACTTCAAATAGCACCTAGACTTCTGTAATATAAAAATTGACAGGTGGACTTGTGGACATGAGTCTCTATATAAAGTATGGACATGATATTTTATAGATCATATGCAGATCCCTCATTCCATACTTAGGCACTTTTTGGATCGTGGGTTCATGGCCTAGAGAGCTGAAAATAGAGTCTCTATTGTTCTGTGTCCTACAAATAGCACCCAAACTTCCGCTATATACAAATTGATAGGAAGAATTGTAGGTTGCTTCACTGAAAATTGAATTTTTATTGTTCTGTAGAGATCCCATATTAATTCCATATTTAGCCACTTTTTTTATCAGGGGCTCTCGGGCTGGCTAGCTGACCATTTCACTTTCATTGTTCTGTGTCTTCCAAATAGCACTCGGACTTCCACGATATGCAGATTGACAGATGGACTCAAGGGCTGGCAGGTTCAAATTTTCCATTGTTTACGGATGGCAATCCCTATAAACTATCCAACATATCAAAAGACATTATTTTCAATACTAAATTATTAATATTACATATTGATATTGCATAATTTAAGTAGAGGACAAAGTTTGTCCATTTTGGTGGACTGACTGATATAAAAATTTTCCGACAAACGAGCAATACATAGTAAACATTTACTTTTATAAAGTATGGACATGAGATTTTATAGAGCATATGCAGATTCCTTATTCCATACTTAGGCACTTTTTGGATCGCGGGTTTGCTGCCTGATAGGCTGAAAATTGAGGTTTTATTGTTTTGTTCCCTACAAATAACACCGAGACTTCCGCTATATACAAATTGATAGGTGGACTCAGGCTGGTTGGCTAAACATTGTACTTTTATTGTCCCATAGAGATCCCATATCAATTCCATATTTAGCCATTTTTTTTATCAGGGACTCTGGTGCTGGCGGGATGAAAATTGGGCCTCTATTGTTCTACGCTGTACAAACACCACCCATAATACCGCGATATACAAATTGACAAGCGGGCATGCAGGTTGGTTGGCTCAACATTGCAGTTTCATTGTTCTATGTCCTCCAAATAGCACTCGAAGTTCCGCGATATACAGATTGACAGATGGACTTGAGGACTGACGGGTTCAAGTTTGCCATTGTTTACATATGCTAATTCCTATCAACTATCTAACATATCTAAAAACATTACTTTCAATACTAAATTTTTAATATTAAATTTTGATATTGCAAAATTTAATTAGACGAGAAAGTTTGTACAATCTGGTTGCGTGACTGATATAAAAGTTTTTCGACAAATGAGAAATACATAGTAAACATGTACTTTTAGAAAGTATGGACAAGAGATTTTATAGAGCATATGTGGATCCCTTGTTCCATATTTAGCCACTTTTTTTTATCAGGGGCTCTCGGCCTTGCTGGCTGAACAATGCACTTTCACTGTTCTGTGTCCTCCAAATAGCACTTGGACTTCCGCGATATGCATATTGATAGATGGATTCGAGTGTTGGAGGGTTCAAATTCTCCATTGTTTACGAATGGAAATCCCTAACAACTATCTAACATATCTAAAAACATTATTTTCAATAATAAATTATTAATATTATATATTGATATTGCAGAATTTAAGTAGACGACAAAGTTTGTCCATTTTGGTGGACCGACTGATATAAAAGTTTTTTGACAAATGAGCAATACATAGTAAACATGTACTTTTATAAAGTATGGACATGAGATTTTATACAACATATGCGGATTCCTTATTCCATTCTTAGGCATTTTTTGGATCGTGGGTTCGCAGCCTGGCACACTGAAAATTGAGGTTTTATTGTTTCTTTCCCTACAAATAGCACCCAGACTTCCGCGATATACAAATTGACAGGTGGAATCAGGCTGGTGGGTTGAACATTGCACTTTTATTGTCCTGTAGCGATCCCATATGAATTCCATATTCAGCCATTTTTTTTTATCGGGGGCTCTCAGGCTGAAAATTGGGCCTCTATTGTTCCGCGCTGTACAAATACCACTCACAATTTTGGGATATACAAATGGACAAGTGGACCTGCGAGTTGGTTGGCTCAACATTGCAGTTTCATTGTTCTGTGTCCTCCAAATAGCACTCAGAGTTTCGCGATATACAGATTGACAGATGGACTTGAGGGCTGGTGGGTTCAAGTCTTCCATTGTTTATAGATGCTAATCCCTATCAACTATCTAACATATCTAAAAACATTATTTTCAATACTAAATTATTAATATTAAATTTTGATATTGGAGAATTTAATTAGACGAGAAAGTTTGTACAATCTGGTCGTGTGACTGATATAAAAGTTTTCCAACAAACAAGCAATACATAGTAAACATGTACTTTTAGAAAGTATGGACATGAGATTTTATAGAGAATATGTGGATCCCTCGTTCCATACTTGGGCACTTTTTGAATCGTGGGTTCTCGGTCGGGCGGGCTGAATTTTGAGCCTCTTTCGTTCTGTGTCATGCAAATATCACCCAGACTTCGGCGATATACAAATTGACAAGTGGACTTGTAGACTCAACATCTGGCGAGTTCAAGATTGCAATTGTTTAGGGATTCTCATCCTATCTAACTTTATCTAAAAACATTATTTTCAAATACTAAATTATTAATATTAATTATTGATATTGTACAAGTGAATTACATTAAATTATTAAAGGATGTTAAATCGCTTATTTTTAAAAAATTGAAGGAAACAAAAGAAAGTTTTTTTTAAATTCTATCATTGCAAGCATAACAAGGACCAATTTGGATTTTAAGGCCCTCTTGTTCATATGATAGAACAATTTCACTCCGCACAATATATATTCGTTGATTTCAAATTATTCCAGGATATTAATTTTACCAAGTTCATCGAATAAGAAAAAATGCCAAAACAATGACCAATTTGAATTTTAAGAGCCTCTTGTTGCTATGATAGGACAGTTGCACTTCACACACTATATATTCGTTGATTTTAAATTATTTCAAAACAATAATTTGACCAAGTTCATCGATCAAGGAAATCTGCTAAAGCAAGCCACATAGAACATTTGCGTCATAGCACCATAGAAATTATCAGGCGGATCTGCAGGCTAGCTAGCTAAAAAAATAAATTATATTGTTTTGTGTCATCCAAAGAATAGTTGGAGTTCCACGGTATACAAATTGACAGACAAAGAATATAACCAAGAACCAACCATACTTTAAACAGGCTACAAGCAAGTTCCCAGAAGGTTCCATAGAGTACAACCCATCGAATGTTGCACCAAACAATTTGATATACAAAGAAAAGACTTCGTCGCATTCGTTTTCTCTTGCATCTAGTATATGTTCCTAGTATAAAATAACCAGGTCCATGTGATATATGGGGATTACAGAGATATGGGCCAAGTCCAACGAACATTGATCTGGATATTGAACAAATATTACAGAGACACATGAGATATTTCCGTTTCCTGCCAAAGTTTGATATTTTTTTCCCCCTTCTTCAGCCGATATGAAAAATTGCATTGTCCTCATTTAAGGTGAAATTGTTGTGTATCTGAAGTTTCCACGACCTGTAGACACTCCTTTCCTTTTTATGTAGATATGTTTCATACGAAAACTCTGCCAACTCAGGAAGCACATTTTATAACAGAGGCTGCCTAACCGTACAATGCATGGTTGTGTTGCCCATGGTTCACATAAAAACATTGACACAATGTACATATATATATGGACATTTTTCACCGCATCATAGACAATCAATCATATCATCACTTATCAAAGCAGAGGCAAAAGCATCGAAGTTGCATTTTGCACATACAGGCTCAAAGGGGGTCGAGTAGACATTGGCTGCAACTAAAAGACCTTCAACCTGGGAATGCGAGCAAAGGAATTAATACATTGAACAATATAATACACAACTGCACCCCCCCTCCCCTTTTAAAAAAAAAAAAAAATTAAACAGGCGCAGAAATTTGTTGAAGGATATTTCTATAAGCAAAGTGAGGATGATTTTGTGGATGTATACACACAACAGTTGTAGAGCTAGCTAGTTTCTTCATATCCCCTACTATATCTTCTCGAAACTCTGTTACAGACATTGCCTGGGTTGTCCGAAAGATCCTTTCTCTAGAATCCCTCTTCTTTGTTATATGTTTGAACAACATAAGTGGAATATTCCCTCTATGTAATTCATGTTCCATTGACGAAAACAAATTTGTATACGTATCGAACAATTGTAGCTACAACATGGAATAATGCAATATTTGTGTAACTTATTCGACATACATGCAGATACGAAAGTAAAGGAAAAAAATGAATATGAAAAGAGATACCATTTCCTTGTCGATGTCCGACTCTCCATCCTTTATATGGAGAATGTGTTGTGAGCCAAATTTTCTCGCCAGTGTGACAGCAGCCCCAATCATTCTGATTGGGTAAATATCAGTGCTTTGTGTAAGCTGGCTGATAGTCAAGTCCAGGATGAAACGATATTCTGAACAAATAGCGAGAATTTTTTCCACAATGATTGTTTCATTGAGAAAAATAATTTGATCGCAATCACCATGGTCATATACTGTTTTGGGCAATATATTAAAATTTGTAATGGATATCCCATTACACGACAATATCTTTTCTACATGTTTCTGGACAAGTTGTGGAGGAACAATCAGTGTCACTGTCATCATGGCATCCTTGTCTCTCATGTCAGCACGCATACTGGATCTACTTTTGTTTTCCATGTCCAAGTAGGTGCTATACGCAACCATTATGTCCTCGACGAACACTTGTTCGGTTTGGCAGTTGTTCAAGCCCTTTATTGACAATACTTTGGTTGTCACAACTCTAGACCTGATGACATTTTTTGAATAGGAAAACTAAAGTGAATGGTAGTGCGCTACAAGTACACACATAGTTTTGATGAACTATGGAGCCAGATTTTTGCAACCACACTTCTTAGTCTACAGAACATGCAGCACGTTCGACGTCTCGCTTGTACTTGTTGATACTTCTTGCGAGCTGTAAACCATTTATTCCAGATGACATCATCATATCCACCATGCCATAGATGAATATATAGCCTAGGAAATTGTTTTAGTAAACATAGTTAGAGCAGAGTGTATGCATCTTTACCATTGGCCTTGTCGGTTTGTCGATGTCTAGGATGACTGACTTCTCATGCCCGTGTCACTAGTCCAACTTTTTCTGATGCAATCATGTGCAGATGAACATCAGGACTAAAAAATCATATGCATTGTATATTTCCCATCAGAAGGACAGAATAACTGTAAAATTGTATGGATCTTAATATTTTAACTGGACAAATTTTTAACAGTAAACAGGGCGTGAGCGCGGGGCACCATGGCCAATTTGTATATCATGGACCCCTAGAAGCCAGGGGAGAAATATTCAACCAGCCAGCCTGACACCCACAATCGAGAAAGTGGGTAACTATGGAATAAGGTATAAGGAGGACCACATATGTCAATCAGTTAGTCAGTCAACTAGTGCACTAAGGAATTTTTGGAAATCACACTAGGAAAATGAATTAGAAAACAAAAGGGATAATAGAAAATGAAAAAAGTAGAAATAGGGAGCGCAGAAAGGCCCATTAATGAAAAATCATCGTTTTCAAGTCTAATATTATATGACCCCACCAAATTTGTATATTTAATTTACCAGCACACTTGATATACCTTTTAGAATATTGTTCCACAGAACCCTCTGCTGTTGCATAGAACAATTCATCTCCCTATCCAAGCAACCTTTTTTTTCCAAGGCAACAACGTCTAAGATGCAATGGACATGAATGCAAGTTAGTATGAAGACAAACATATAAAATAAAGAGAAACAGGTCTATTTACTCACCAAAGAGTCCTTCATCATGTCCATCCATTATGTTTGTTTAAATGCAGCAATGCAGTGCAAACACAACAAACTTGAACTAGCTTAGTATGCAGGAAGGAACGCATGTAACCAAGATAACTTACCATGTAGGAAGTCACGCAACTAGTTTAACAAATTTACAGACCATAAATGAAATACAAAACAACTCAATATGAAACAACTGTACAAGCATGCACCTTTCTATATCCTCTTCTGCGGATGCAGTCAACGCTCCCTCATTTTCTCCAGCTACTCTGTTTGTTTGAATGTGGGAACGAACAAAATTAAATGAACATCAATGGAATTTGGTATTCAATAGAGAACAAGCAATATGTACATACAACAAAACTGACTCAATGAACAGTCTAGAAAGGCAAAAACATGAACCTTTGTGCTTCTCTATCCATGGTTGTAAACATGTAGATTTTTTTTCCCTGCCCAAAATATATTACAAGGCACAAAATATCACGCAATTTCATGGCCGCAACTAAATGATTTCTGGTTTTCCCTAGCAATTTATCCAGATATTCCCTTTAACCATGTTCTTTATCCTCTAAACAGAATTTTGTGCCCACGATACAAGTTCTCAGTTTTCCGTGGAAAACTACCTAGACATGCTTCCAAACATCAAAATATAATCTTGCAGAATCTTTGTTGCACATATCATATCTCAAGCACAACACAAATTGTATCGTGCACACATGAGTCTATGTATAGGAGAAAGAACATGTAATGTCATATCCGTACATCTTACCATACATGGTTTATAAATGTAGCTTGCATACATATGCTTTATTCCAACAAAAAAACAATGGATATTGTAACTTCACATGTAATCCTCGAACAATTTTGCATGAAACTATTTTTTTTTCGTGGAAGGAATAGAGCACCAGAAAAATCTCACAGAATAACAGATATCAACCTCGACAGACATGGAAAATAACACAACTGCATGTCGACTCGTGGGTGCAGGGGTTGAACACCGTAAAGCACCCAAAAAAAAAATAATAATCCAAAAAAAAAAAGAAAAAAAAAAATCTCCAACCACCGTTGCTGCACCCCAACCCCGCAAGGTTGAATCAAACAAAATAAAATAGCAAGGACCAAACCAGCGAGAAATCACGAACATGCCGAACTGCACCCCCAGATCCCCAAAGCACAAACCTCGGCCAAAAAAACAGAACCGACAACCCACGAACCAATGAACCAGCAAGAACCACCGAGCTAATGAACAACATATGTATCTCCAATGATTATAAAACTACATCCCAAGCACAGAAGGAACCGGAAACATACAAGGAACATGCGACTACAAATAAGAAAACATTCTTACTTGCAAAATGCAAACGTTGAACAACAAACAAAGAATACAAAATGAAACTATGGCATCAAAAATTTCTCTGAAACGATGAAATGCAGAAGCGTAGGTTGAATCGTGAGCGAAACAACAACAAGCAACAAGCGACAAACGAGTGAAGAAGAAGCACTCACCAAACCAGTAAACAATGTATGTAGCTTCAACGACTATGAGGATGAAACATACAATGGCAGCAATCGACAAACGAGCGAAGAAGAAGAACTCACCGAACCAGTAAACAATGTATGTATCTTTAATGGCAGAACAAGGATGAAACATACAATGGTTATTGAACTGGCGGTGGACAAACAAGACTGTGCAAATTCACTATAACTGTATAGAAAATTTCAAGGAAAAAAGTACTCCGAGAAGCATATTTACATAAACATTTAAGACGGTTAGGTTGTCTAAGGAACTCGCGGTATGAAAACATTTAAGTTGTCAGGGGTGTTGGAGGACGTCGGGTCATGTAAACATTTACATTGTCAGGCCTATTGAGGCATCTCAGAATAAGTGTCAATACATTTCAACAAGTATACATCCTCCAAAGATGCTATAAACTTTGGAATTCTCAATCACTACAAAGCTTGGATATCAAAACATTTCAATATGCTTAGTACATATCAAAACTTACGGATATATTCGGATAGCATAAAATGCTAATACAAACATTTGAACTAATGCTAGCATTAATCAACCTTCAAGCAATATAGAAGAAAAATATATGATTAAAAAATATTGTCTACGAGAAAAAATTTGGATATGTTGCCATATAGTAGATTGGGAATAGAGAAGCCGGCAATAAGACCTCCAATATCTTATCCAATCAGATCAGTACATATATGTTACTTTTTATTATATAAAAATATATGCTTTTAATTTCATAGCTCCAACAATAGGTATTGTGCAAATATTTCAGGTCAAAGAACAAACTAATATGTAGTCAACGCATTATCGATAGCTATAGTCCCTCTATGCCTACAGCAGGGACTAATAAGAAACATGATGTTTTTAATAATCTTTATATCATTTTCTTTATTTCTCTAAAAATATATATTCTCCACTAAATATAATATGCATGTTATATATATATATATATATATATATATAACAATGTCCGATAAAAAAAAGAAAAAAAGAGCTTACAATACTTGATAGCAAGAATAGATTCCCACTCATTAGCCATCTTATATGAATTTAATTCATACTTGTTTTTAGTGATTTGTTGCGACTTTTTAACAAGGTTGCGTGGCAGCGCAGTCCCTGCCAAGGAGTTTAGAAAGCAAATTGTGGAAAATGGGGTCGAATTGTAAATGAAACGATGTGTTTGGTGAAAAATGTATATCACGGAAATGTTGTGTGCAAGATGTATATAATGGAAGATGGGGAAAAAGTAAATGAGGGTTGCACCATATATTTTTTGAAAGTATATAGAAAACCTATTTTTTTTTAAAGTATATAAGAAAGTAAAAAATTTCTTTACAGTGCAAGAATAAATTTGGAAAGTTAAAAGCATTTTCCATATGGACTAGTGAAAGATAAAAATATATGATGACATAAAATTAATAGGAGATAAGAAATATAAAAAATTTAAATGCATTTGTGAACATGGGTTATAAGTAAATGACGGTTTCATTGTTGAGCACCCTTTATTTTGAAATATATAAAAAAAGAAAAGTCTATAACATATAAAAGAGTAAATGTGTTTGCAATACAGACTGGTGAAGGATAAGAATAAAAGTTTGTAACATATTAAAAATTAAATGCATTTGGCATACTGAGTGGTGAAATATAAGAATAGAGTCTGTAACATATAAAAATTTAAATGCATTTTTATTTGAAATCTGTCAAAAAATAAAAGTTTATTACATACCGTTGGAAATTTTGAAATATACAAAAAAATTAAAGTTTGTTACATATAAACTGGAATTTCAATGCGTTTTTCATGTAGACTGGGATTGGGGCTCCCGTAGACCACTAGAGAAATATGTACAAGAAATAGGATTGTGGCAAGAAGATAGAGTGCAATAGCTGCAAAAGAAAATAAATGGAAAGGTGTAAGTGTTTTCCTGTACATCTGTATTTAAGAAACTGGAATAACTGGGTTGATAAACAAAGAAGGATGTGATGAGTAAACTTACAGTGAGGGTACATATGATACCTTTGGCTATTTTCTTGCGACTTTCATTTCATTGATGTCGCTGATGAATGCGGTTTCAAGGATGTCCTCCACGATTGTTGGAATGCTGGAAACTGCCTGTTGCCTTTTTTCGGCGGCCTGTTTCAATTGCCTTTCGAGCCATTCTTCAATGTATCCTCTCATCGGGGTGATGTTGATTTAATTCCTTATTTTTATGTTGAAAAGATCATTTTCTAATTCTCGGAAGTCGATAGAAATATTAGAGAGACCCTGATGAAATTCCTCCTTCTGTATTGCATATTTGACTAGCCAGTCGTGGACGTGAGCTTGATCAAATTGAAGGATGCTGTAAAAAATTTGCAAAGATAAGGTATTAAACATAGAAACCTATTTATCGAACTCTTTCCTAGTTAAGGGAAAGGATTTTGAGATTAAGTGGGGGTATTGGAAGTCGTAGGTTTTCCCGGATAAATCTATATTTGACAGCTTTGTGAATAATATATCTTTCTTCGATATGGCTTTTTCACATGACTGAACAATGAGATGCAAGTTCTTTACTTTTTCTTTCCAACATGCATTCAATTGACCGATGCAGTTTTTTGATGGAATATCTTCTTCTCTTCTTTTTGTTTCTGTCATATTGTTGACAATCTTGCCAAAAGGGATGAGGGTTTTTAAAAAGAAATTTTCTTAATATTTTAATTTGGCCTACAAAAGCTCGAGCAAGCTATGTGCCCTGGTTCCAAGGGAAGTGATGGTTTGTGATATTTTCCAGGCCTTGGTAACTAGTTCCACTATTTTTTTTATATTGTTCTCTACATATCCTTTACAGGATGCGAGCAGGGTGCAGGATGCTTTTACATTGAGTGCAGGGGTGCCAGGCATGACTATTGTTAAAGGATCAACAAGCAATGGCATAGGAATGAAAGTGTCTTCCAATTCCTTGATTCAGTCCTTCAGTCTGGAATTCTTAGTCTCGATGCCTCTAATGGAATCATGAAGTGATTCTTCAGTTGTGGTGTGAAGTTGACAGATTTGGGACAGCTGCATGTTGGCAATGTCAACCTATGAATGATATTTTTCTTTCTTATTTTTAACATTTTTTTTTCTGAATTATCAATTTTTTGTTCCGGCTATCAAAAATAGTGCTCTGGAACACGAAGGATTCATCTTCGTCAAAAATTTTGGTGACAGATATGTCCATTGGATGGCTATGGTGGATGGCATCTCTAGGCTTATCAAGGAAGTGGATCATGGTATCCAGATTAGTTTCAAATTCCATGTTCTCACTCTAAATTTCTGGTTCTTCCGCTTGCCCCACATTTGTTTTTCTCTTCTTCTCTACTGGAAGCTTGTGAGAAATATCAATTTTAGAGTGAGGAGGGTCATTATCTCCTCCTTCGTTTGAAGAAATTTGGGTTTCTTTGTTGCTATGATGGTCCATTGGAGTGATGCTCTGAGATGTACATTTTGGAGTGGCATTTGTGGATTGAACACTCTTGTAATTGGGGCCTTTCCCCTATTGTGTGTACAATTTATTACAGCTTTGCACTGTCTGCACCTCGTTGATATAAGAGGCAGGACCGTTGTCACCACTGTCTCTATTTTTGGGAAGGTGTTTATTTACAAAAAAATTGTCGAGGCCAAGTGTTTGTAAATGTTGTCTAAAAATATCATAGGGGTTGAATCCTCTTATGTCTTCAACATATCTCTGGTTGGAGATGCTAGAATGTGCTGAGAAATCATCAATTTTGTTAATGTTTTTCAACACGAACTCCCTTATTTTCCAAGGCAGAGGAATGAACTGTTTTTTTTTTCTTCCTTTGGAATAGAGGGAACCAGTAGTTGTATTGATGTGCTACTTCTACAAAAAAAAAATTGTCCATAATGTGACATGGAAGGAGAGTAGGCTATCCTGTGGAGCCAAAAATTCTTATGACAGTGTAATTATCCAAATCTTCAAGTGTCCCCTTATTGTCCAAAAAGATAATCGCCTATTCAGATATGCATGGAGCATCTTCTCCTAACAAAAAAACTTTGAAAACAGACAGGAAGCCATTAAAAACATCATAAAAATAGTGGGAAGCCTTGTGCCTCCATAAGGCCTGGTACCAGAACATTACTAGTCCTTACAGAGACCAAGTCCTTACAGTCAAAAACCTCAGGGACACAACCTGCATGAGCAATCTCATAGGTCCAAATTACTTGGTTCTCTGTGGCAGAGATTGAGTAATAAGAAAATTCCTTGGACCATTGGAAGTTCTGGTCCTCGCACCCAAAGATGTTCACTGTATCTCCACAAAACTGCTTATGAATGGGAAATCTCCTCGAGCCTTTTGATGATTAATGACAATCTGTAATGGTGGTGCATGATGAACTTTTAGAAGTAAAGTTTATTTATTGCATATTTAGAAATGGGAAGGTGGCAGGTACGGCGAAGAGCAATTAAGGAATGGAGGTTTCGTGAACGTGTGAAGGCTATGCCGTGAACGAGATTTCATGATTTTGAAATGAACACTCGGAAAGGATAATATAATCCCCCCACAAATTTTGGTTTAATGTGCATCAATACGAGATGTCCTCGAACCTTTCACCCATCAATGACAATCTATACGGTTTCTGCATGATGACCTGTTAGAATTAAATGCCAGTAATACCATATTTAGAAACAAGATATGTATGTATATATATATA
>JZKD02S1714210.1:731806-759517 GCA_000966675.3 Picea glauca
AATGGCAAGCTATGAAAAGCGGTCGAATGGGATTCAAAAAAGGGTTACGGGGATAGTCACGATAGTTGACTGTTGCATGGTCAAATTTCATGTGGCGGAATTTTTGAGTGCAAAATGTGTAAAATGGAAGAGATCACAATGGGGCATTTCAACGGTCGGTTTGTATATTTGTAGAATTCCACCAAAGTGGCTAAGTATGGAATAGGGAAATTTCTAATTTCATGCATAGCAATAAGATCACAAAGGGGCATGGTCATAGGAAACAATGACTACAAACTGAATATTTCTTCAACCCACCAAACCGATGATCCGCCAAAGAAGTTTGAACAAATGGTGAAGTATGGAAAGTGGACGAATGGGCTTCAAAATTGGGTGACAATAGTTCCACTAAATATGCGAGGACCCCATGGTTAAATTGTATTTCTCGAAAGTTTTCAATGCAAAAATGTGCACCATGGAAGAGGGCATGATAGGTGGACTGTAATATGGAAGAGGGTATGATATAAGAATGGTTGCAAATTTGTATATCGCGGAAGTGACGGTATTGTTCGTAGACCATGGAACAACAAAAGTCCAATGTAGAGACCGCATAGCGGGAATTCATGGTTGGAGAAGTTTCTGGGTATGGAATGGGGAAGCGTTTGGTTGGTGTGCCGATAAAAGAGCAAGAGTGCAGTTGTGAACCCACAAGACCGCCCACATGCTGAGTAATGTTGACCTGCCAATGCGCAAGCCCGACTATCAATTTCTATATCGTGGAACTCTGGGTGCCAGTTGCGGGACAAGGAACAAGAAAGGGGAAGTGGTCATTGCAAACACGTGAATCCGCGAAGCTGCGGAGAAAGGCATTTTCAGGAGAAAAACGATTAAGTAACCAGGAAGAGAAACTAGATGAAATAAAAGAGTGGGAAAATAGAAAGGCACAAGGCAGTTTTTGTAAGTGTGAATTGGTTTCAAAGAAGCCCCATTGTTGCAAAACCATGATGTTCTACTAATTTTCAGCAAATGCATTGTTGAGGATTAGATTTTATTGAAATGTGTGCATGTAACTATGTTCTTGATACATTCTTCCATGACTGTAACATATTAACTTAACTACTAAACTTCATTTTCTACTAATTGTGAGAAAATGCTTTGTTGAAGATTAGATTTTATTGGAACGTGTGAGTGTAACTGCGTTCTTCATACACTCTTCCATAAGTGAAACATATTAATTCAAGTATTAAACTTCTTTCATTATGGGTTGTTAGCAGTAAAATTTAATAATTGCATGTCTAGAAACAAGAATAACGATTTTGCTGCAACATTGTACATTGGTATTGCTATGTTCTATCTTCATTACGAAGAGAATTGGACGTTGGTTTTCCATTTTTTGTTTGCATAAACAACTGGTGGATTCACATAGTACATTGGCATATAATTGTTACATGTTCCATATTATAAGAGATAAGCTAAGTAAACACAATATCGAATAGGTATGAGAGAACTGAACCATGCCAATTAGAACATGCGTTAAACCCAGAAAAGAGGCAGCAACGAAGAGTCGAAGGAAAATATTTTTTAATAGCAAATGCATTTAAAAAAATAAGAAAAACACCAAGTATTGTACATCTATCCTTAGAAATTGGACCCAGTTCTCCAGGCCAAAACATTTAAGGTATCTGTGAAAAACACAGGCATGGGATCTGCAACATCCAAGATCTTTGCAGTTTTCTCCTTGATGAATCATCCTGTGACGAAATTGATATTTTTCACAAGCTTCCCGTGAGGAAGAAGACGAAAATAGTTGCAAGGCAAGTGGAATAGTTGTTAGCTGAAACTGCCTCTGCATAGTCCAAAAAAATTCAACAGCACAACTTGCACATGCAATTCCAGAGGCCTAAATTAGTCCATTCTAGGCAGAAGGAGATGACTAGTAGGAAAATGCCTTGCAGTAGCGAGAGTTTTGGACCTAATTCCCGAAGATGTTAATGAATATTTTTTTGTCTTGAAATATATCTTTGGGACCATCAACATATCATTGCTTTACAGTGAAACTCTTTCGCCCAAAACAGACTAATTTGGAACTCCGAAATTCCTACTTTCGTGCTGCAAAGTGGTTGTTGCGTTCACCATCAGTTTCTTTTCTGAAACTCCTTTTGGTGTTGTCATCACCGCCATCACCGAGCCATGAATTTACGCTCATTATGGTTGATTTCAATTTGGGCGTAGGATTGGAAGATTCTCTTCATTGCCATCATCCATTGCCATATCATCGTCCATCAGATCATCTTCTTCCAGCTCGAAATTAATGGCATCAACTTCTGCGACAGCCATGAATGCAACTGGGCAGGTTCTCTGAGAAGCTAGGTTTGCCATGGAATTTTGTTTTCTTGAAATATATCTCTCGGTGTACCAAGGGAGTATCTCCTTGTTTGCTCCTGGGCAAAGGGAGATGAATAGTAAGAATATGCCCTGGAATAGTGGAACCTCTGGCCATTATGCCCCAATGTGTTTACTATGTGTGGAGAGAACTACTGCCAAAAGTTATTAAGAATTTTTGTTTTCTCGAGATGATGTTTGAAATGAAAATCAGGGAGGGATAATATAACCCTCCACAAATTATTATTTCATGCGTATCAATGGAATATGTCCTCGAGCCTTTCGTTGATCAATGACAGTTTCCAGGGTTCGTGCAGAATGAGATGTCACCATCACAGCTCACTAATTGCACAATTGGAAAAAAGTGTGAAGGTGGCAGTGGCGGCGAAAAGAGATTAAGAATTAGAAATTTCTTAAAAGGACTAAATCATTCATGCACAAAAAAAAACATTGCATCGTCTTTCAAATGAATACTTGGAAAGGATAACATACTTGCACGCAAATATTAGTTTAATTCGTAGTAATGACAAATCTTCTCCGGATTTTCAGACATTAATGACAATATTAACGGTTCCTGCAGGATGGCTACTAGCATTAAAGCTTAATTATTTTATATCTAGAAACAAGTACGAAGGCAGGGGTGATGGAAAAATCGATTCCAAGAAATACCAAAGTATGGAAAGCGGTTGGGCAGGTTACAAAAGAAAAATGATAGAAGATATACCCAGGAGATGTGAAGGATCATTGGTCATATTGCATCTCAGTGACAGATATCGGCCATCAATTTGTGTGTCGCGGAATTTGTAAATTGACAAGCGGACCTGCGGGCTGGCTACCTCAACATTGCACTTTCATTGTTCCATGTCCTCCAAATAGCACTCAGAGTTCCACGATATATAGATTTACAGATGGAATCGAGGGCTGGCGGGTTAAAGATTGCCATTGTTTAGGGATGGCAATCGCTATCAACTATCTAACATATCTAAAAACATTATTTTGAATACTAAATTATTAATATTACATATTGATCTTGTAGAATTTTATTAGACGAGAAAGTTTTTACAATCTGGTTGGGCAAGTTATTTAAAAATTTTGCGACAAATGAACAATACATAGTAGACATGTACTTTTATAAAGTATGGACATGAGATTTTATAAAACATATGTGGATCCCTCATTCCATACTTTGGATTGGGGGCTCTCGGGCTGGCAGGATAAAAAATGGGCCTCTATTGTTTTGTTCTCTACAAATAGCACCTACAATTCCTCAACATACAAATTTAGGAGAGAACCTGCGGTAAATTATTACTATTAATATTGATATTGTAGAATTTAATTAGATGAAAAAGTTTGTACAATCCGGTTGGCCGAGTGATATAAAATTATTCTGACAAACGAGCAATACATAGTAAACATGTACTTTTATAAAGTATGGACATGAGATTTTATAGAACATATGTGAATGCCTCATTCCATATTTGGGCAGTTTTTGGATCGCAGGTTCACAGCCTGGCGGGATACAAATTGAGTATCTATTGTTCCGTGTCCTACAAAGAGCACCTACACTTCCGCGATATACAAATTGACAGGTGGACTTGCGGAGATGACTCTCTATATAAAGTATGGACATGAGATTTTATAGAGCATATGTGGATCCCTCATTCCATACTTAGGCACTTTTTGGATCACGGCTTCGCGATCTGGCGGGCTGAAATAGAGCCTCTATTGTTTTATTTCCTACAAATAGCACCTAGAATTCCGCGATATACAAATTGACAGGAGGAAGTACGTGTTGCTTGGTTGAAGATTGCATTTTAGTTTTTCTGGAACATATGCGGATACCTCATTCCATTCTTGGGCACTTTTTGGATCACGGGTTCGCGGCCTGGCAGGATGAAAAATGAGTATCTATTTTTCTGTGTCCTATAGATAGATTTTGTAGAACATATCTAAATCCCTCATTCCATACTTGGGTAATTTTTGGATCGCGGGTTTGCGGCCTGGTGAGATGAAAATTGAGTATCTATTGTTTCATGTCCTACAAATAGCATCTACACTTCCACGATATACAAATTGACAGCCGAACTTGCGAAGATGAATCTCTATACAAAGTATGGACATGAGATTTTATAGAGCATATGTGTATCCCTCATTCCATACTTAGGAACTTTTTGGGTCGCGGGTTCGCGATCTGGCGGGCTGAAAATATAGTCTCTATTGTTTTGTGTCCTACAAATAGCGCCCAGACTTCCGCGATATACAAGTTGACAAGAGGACCTATGGGATTCTTGGTTGAACGTTGCATTTTTATTGTTTTGGAACATATGCGAATACCTCATTCCATACTTGGGAACCTTTTGGATTGCAGGTTCGTGGCTTGGCGAGCTGAAAATTGAGTATCTATTGCTCTGTGTCCTACAAATAACACCTAGACTTCCACGATATACAAATTGACAGGAGTACTTCTGGACATGAGTCTCTATATAAAGTATGGACATGACATTTCACAAAGCATATGCAGATCCCTCATTCCATACTTGGTCACTTTTTGGATCGTGGGTTTGCGGCCTAGCGGGCTGAAAATAGAGTTTGTTGTTCCCTGTCCTACAAATACCACCCACACTTCCACGATATACAAATTGACAGGAGGACTTGCGGGCTGCTTCGCTGAACATTTCATTTTTATTGTTCCGTGGCGATCCCGTATTAATTCCATATTTAGCCACTTTTTTTTATCAGGGGCTCTCGGGTTGGCTTGTTGAACATTGCACTTTCATTGTTCTGTGTCCTCCAAATAGCACTCGGACTTCCGTGATATGCACATTCACAGATGGACTCGAGGGCTGACGGGTTCAAATTCACCATTATTTAGGAATGGTAATCCCTATCAACTATCCAACATATAAAAAAACATTATTTTCAATACTAAATTATTAATATTACATATTGATATTGTAGAATTTAAGGTGAGGACAAAGTTTGTCCATTTTGGTGGACTAACTGATATAAAAGTTTTCGGAAAAATGAACAATACATAGTAAACATGTACTTTTATAAAGTATGGACATGAGATTTTATACAGCATATGCGCATTCCTTATTCCATACTTAGGCACTTTTTGGATCGTGGGTTCGCGGTTTGGCGGGTTGGAAATTGAGGTTTTATTGTTCTGTGCCCTACAAATAGCAGCCAGACTTCCATGATATACAAATTGACAGGTGGACTTGGGCTGGTTGGCTGAACATTGCACTTTTATTGTCCCGTAGTGATCCTGTATGAATTCCATATTTAGCCATTTTTTTTATCGGGGGCTCTGGGCCTGGCGGGCTGAAAATTGGGCCTCTATTGTTCTGTGCTATGAAAATACCACTCACAATTCCGCGATATACAAATTGACAAGCAGACCTGCGAGTTGGTTGGCTCAACATTACAGTTTCATTGTTTTGTGTCCTCCAAATAGCACTCGGAGTTCCGCGATATACAGATTGACAGATGGACTTGAGAGCTAGCGGGTTCAAGTTTTCCATTGTTTACTGATGTTAATCCCTATAAATTATCTAACATATCTAAAAACATTATTTTCAATACTAAATTATTAATATTACATTTTGATATTGCAGAATTTAATTAGACGAGAAAGTTTGTACAATCTGGTCGGACGACTGATATAAATGTTCTCTGCTAAAGCAAGCCACATAGTACATTTTGCAACACAACGCCATAGATATTATCATGCGGATCTGCAGGCCAGTTGGATAAAAAATTCAATTATATTGTTTGGTGTCCTCCAAAGAACAGTTGGAGTTCCATGGTATATAAATTGGTAGACAAAGAAGATAACCAAGAACCAACCATACTTAAAAAGGCCGCAAGCAAGTTCCCAGAAGGTTCCATAGAAAAGAACCCATCGACCTTTGCACCAAACAAATTGATATACAAATAAAAGACGTCGTCGCATTCATTTTCTCTTGCATCTGGTATAACTTCCCGGTAGAAAATAACTGGGAACATGTGATATATGGGGATTACATAGAAATGGGCCAAGTCCAACAAACATTTATCTGGATGTTGAACAAATGTTACAAAGAAAGATGAGGGATTTTTGTTTCCTGCTGAAGTTTGATATATATATATATATATATATATATATATATATATATATATTTCCCTTCTTCAGCAGATATGAAAAATTGCATTGTCCTCATTCAAGGTGAATTTGTTGTGTATGCGAAGTTGTCGCAACATGCAGACATTGCTTGTCTTTTTCTGTAGATATGTTTCATACGACAACTCTGCCAACTCAAGAAGCGTATTTTGTAACAGAGGTTGCCTAACCGTGCACTGCACAGTTGTGTTGCCCACGGTTCGAATAACAACATTCATGCAATGTCCATATATATATGGACATTTTTCACCGCATCGCAGACAATCAATGGTATCATCACTTATCAAAGCAGAGGCAGAAGCAGTGAAGTTGCATCTTGCACATACAGGCTCAAAGGGGGTTGAGTACACATTGGTTGCAACTAAAAGACCTTCAACTTGGGAATGCAACCAAATTGATTAATACATTGAACAACATAATACACAACTGCACCCCCCCCCTCCCCTTTAAAAAACAAAAAAAACAAAATTAAGCAAGCGCAGGAATTTGTTGAAGGTTATTTCTATAAGGAAAGTGAGAATGTTTTTGTGGATGTATACATACAATAGTTGTAGAGCTAGCTAGTTTCTTCAGATCCTCTACTATATCTACTTGCAACCTTGTTGCAAACATTGCCTGGGTTATCTGAAAGATCCTTTCTCTAGCATCCCTCTTCTTTGTTATATTTTTGAACAACATAAGTGGAATCTACCCTCTATGCAATTGTTGTTCCATTGACGAAAGAAAATTTGAATACATATCGAATAATTGTAGCTGCAACATGGAACAGTGCAATATTTGTGTAATTTATCTGACATTCATGCACATGCAAAAGTAAAGGACAAAATTGAACATGAAAAGTGGTACCATTGCCTTGTCGTTGTCGAACTCTCCATCCTTTGTATGGAAAATGTGTTGCAAGCCAAATTTTCTCGCTAGTGTGACAACATCCCTAATCATTCTGATTGGGTAAATATCAGTGCTCTGTGCAAGCTGACTGATAGTTGAGTCTAGGACGAAACGATATTCTGAACAAACATCGGGAATTTTTTCCACAATGCTTGTTTCGTTGAGAGAAATAATTCAATTGCAATCACCACGGTCATATACTGTTTTAGGCATTATATTAAAATATGTAATGGATATCCCATTACGTGACAATATCTTTTCTGCACGTTTCTAGACAAGTTGTGGACGAATAGTCAGTGTCACTGTCATCATGGCATCCTTGTCTGTCATGTCAACACACATAATGGATCTACTTTTGTTTTCCTTGTCCAAGTAGGTGCTATAGAGAACCATTATGTCCCCAATGAACACTTGTCTAGTTTGACGGTTGTTCAAGCCCTCTATTGACAGTGCTTTGGATGTCACAACTCTAGCCCTGATAACATTTTTTTGAACAGGAAAACTAAAGTGAATGGTAGTGTGCTACAAGTACATGCATAGTTTTGATGAACTATGGAGCCAGAGTTTTGCAACCACACCTCTTAGTCTACAGAACATGCAGCACGTTCGACGTCTCACTTGTACTTGTTGATACTTCTTGCGAGCTGCAAACCATGTATTGCAGATGGAATCAACATATCCGCCATGCCATAGATGAATATATATCCCAACAAATTTGTTTAGTAAATATAGTAAGAGAAGAGAATATGAATCTTTACCTTTGGCATTGTCAGTCTGTCGATGTCTGGGATGAATGGCTGCTCATGCCCGTGTCACTAGTCCAACTTTTTCTGATGCAAGCATGTGCAGATGAACATCAGGACTAAACAAGCATATGAATTGTATATTGTCCATCGGAAGGACCAAATAAACATAAAAATGTATGCATCTAAATTTTTTAAATGGAGAAATGTTTAACAGTAGAGAGGGTGTGAGCGCAGGGCAGCATGGCCAATCTGTATATCACGGACCCCCGAAAGCTAGGGGACCAATCTTCAACCTGCCAGCCTGGCACCCGCAATCGAGAAAGTGGGTAACTATGGAAGAAGGTAGAAGCACGACCACATATGTGAATTCCTTATTCCACCAAGTGGCGCACGAAGGAATTTTCAGAAAGTTCACTAGGAAGATGAATTAGAAAACAAAAGGGATAATAGAAAATGGAAAAACTAGAAATAGGCAGTGCAGAAAGGCCCATTACTGCAAAGTCATCATTTTGAAGTCTAATATTATATGACCCCACCCGATTTGTATATTTAATTTACCAGCACACTTGGTATACCTTTTAGAAGATTACACCATAGAACCCTTTGTTGTTGCACAAAACGATTCATCTCCCTGTCCAAGCAACCTGGTTTTTCCAAGGCAACAACGCCAAAGATGCAATTGACATGAAGGAAAGTTAGTATGAAGACAAACATCTAAAAGAAAGAGAAACAATTCTATTTACCCACCAAAGAGTCCTTCGTCCTATCCAACTATTATGTTTGTTTAAATGCAGCAATGCAACCCAAACACAATGGACATGAACCAACTTAGTATGCAAGAAGGAACGCATGTAATCAAGATAACTTACCATGTACGAAGGCACACAACTACTTTAACACATATACAAATCATAAATGAAATACAAAACATCACAATATGAAACAACAGTACAAGCATGCACCTTTCTATATCCTCTTCAGTCGATGCAGCCAACACTCCCTCGTTTTCTCCAACTACTCTGTTTGTTTGAATGTGGGAATGCACAAAATTCAATGAACATCAATGGAAGTTGGTATTCATCGGAGAACAATCAATATGTATACACAACAAAACTAGCTGAACGAACAGTCTAGAAAGGAAGAAACATGAACCTTTGTGCTTCTCTATCCATGGTTGCAAACGAGTAAATTTTTTTTCCCTGGCCAAAATATATTACAAGGCATAAAATATCACACAATTGCATGGCCGCAGCTAAACGATTTCTAGTTTTCCCTGGAAATTAATCCAGATATCCCCTTTAACCATGTTCTTTATCCTCTACACAGACTGTTGTGCCCACGATACAAGTTCTCAATTTTCCATGGCAAACCACCCAGACATGCTTCCAGACATCAAAATATAATCCTGCAGAATCTTTGTTGCACATATCATATCTCAAACACAACACAAATTCTATCTTGCACACACCAGTCTATATAGAGTAGAAAGAACATGTAATGTCATATCCTCACTTATGACAATACATGGTTTATAAATGTAGCCTGCATACATATGCTTTATTCCAACAAAAAAACAGTGGATACTGTAACTTCACATGTAATCCTCCAACAATTTTGCATGCAACTATTTTCTTTCATGGCCGAACTGGAGCACCAGCAAAATCTCACAGAATAACAGATATCGGCCTCAACAGACATGGAGAATAACATAATTGCATGTCGACTTGTGGGTGCAGGTGTTGAACACCGTAAAGCGCCCCCAAAAAACAATAATAATCCAAAAAAAAAGAAAAAAGAAAAGCTCCAACCACCACCGCTGCACCCCAACCCTACAACGCTGAATCAAACAAAAGAAAACAACAAGGACCAAAGCAGCCAGAAAGCACGAAAAGGCCAAATTGCACCCCCAGGGCCCCAAAGCGCAAACCTCGTCCAAACAAACAGAACCAACAACCCACGAACCAACAAAGAAGCAAGAACCACTAAGCCAGTGAACAACATATGTATCTCCAACGATTACGAAACTGTAGCCCAAGCATAAAAGGAACCAAAAACATACAAGGAACATGCGACTACAAATAAACAAACATTCTTACTTGCAAACTGCAAACACTAAACAACAAACAAGGAATACAAAATGAAACTATGGCATCAAAAACTTACTCTGAAACGATGAAATGCCGAGCGAAACAACAAGAAGCAGCAACCGGAAAACCAACGAAGAAGAAGCACACACCTAACTAGTAAACAATGTATGTAACTTCAACAATTACGAGGATGAAACATACAATGGAAACAATCGACAAACCAACGAAGAAGAAGCACTCACCGAACCAACAGACAATGTATGTAGCTTCAATGGTAGAACAAGGATGAAACATACAATGTTTGTCCAACTGGCGGTGGACAAACAAGACTGTGCAAATTCACTGTGACTGTATACAAAATTTCGAGGAAAAATGTATTCCGAGAAGCGTATTTACATAAACATTTAAGACTGTCAAGTTGTCTAAGGACCTTGCGCTATGCAAATATTTAAGTTGTCAGGAGTGTTGGAGGACGTCGCGTCATGTAAACGTTTACGTTGTCAGGCCTATTGAGGCATCTTGAAATAAGTGTTAATACATTTACACAAATATACATCCGCCAAAGACGCCATAAACTTTAGAATTCTCAATCACTACAAAGCTTGGATATCAAAACATTTCAATATGCTTAGTACATATCAAAACTTACGGATATATTCGCCTAGCAAAAAATGGTAATACAAACATTCCAACTAATGCTAGCATTAATCGACCTTCAAGCAATATAGAGGAAAAAAATATGATTAAAAAATACTCTACCAGAAAAAATTTGGATATGTTTCCATATAGTACATTGGGAATAACGAATCCGGCAATAAGACCTCCAATCTCTTATCCAATCAAATCAATACATATCTATTGTTTTTTATTATATAAAAATATATGTTTTTAATTCCATAGCTCCAACAATAGGTATTCTGCAAATATTTCGGGCCAAAGGACAAACTAATATGTAGTCAATGCATTATGAATTGCTATAGTCCCTCTATGCCTACGATAAGGAGTAATAATAATAACATATAAAAGTTTGTTAGACATCACAATCATAAATAAATATTAAATATTAAATAAACTTTAATAATATAAAAGTCATGTATTCGTTACAATTTAATGAATTAATCGATTTTACAACAAGTCACTTCAAATTCTTCTACAATAAATAAATAACATGTTAATTATTGATGGGAAGTAAAGTCCAACTATAAAAAGTACGGCATATACGACTTTTTCATATACGGTACCGTAAAATAAATTTTAACAGTATAAGATGTTTTATTATTTATTTTATTTTAATTATTTAATTTTTTTTATTGTTTTAATTATGTTGAAGGCTTTTTGAAGATAGTAATAATCATTTTAGTTAATAAAGTTAACAATCCATATAGTACATTGAGAATAGCCAGTAATAAAATCTCTAATCTTTTATTTAATCATATTTGTTGCTTTTTATTATATAAAAATATATGTTTTTAATTCTATAATTTCAACAATAAGTATTTTAGAAATATTTTAGGTCAAAGAACAAACTAATATGTAGTCAACTTATTGCGGATTGCTATAATCCCTCTATGCCTACAATAGAGATTAATAATAACAACATATAAAAGTTTATTAAACATCACATTCATAAATAAATGTTAATTATTAAATAAACTTTAATAATATAAAAGTCATGTCTTGGTTACAATTTAATGAATTAATCGATTTACAATAACTCACTTCAAATTATTCTACAATAAATAAAGACCACGTTAATTATTGATGGGAAATAAAGTCCAATTAGAAAAAGTACGGCACATACGACTTTCTCATATATGGTACAGTAAAATAAATTTTAACGGTATAAGATGTTTTATTATTTATTTTATTTTAATCATTTAATTTTTTTTATTGTTTTAATTATGTTGAAGGCGTTTTGAAGATAATAATAGTCATTTTAACCATCTAAGATCCAGAACTATTTGGCAGGAATGACCAACTAATTATTCCAGATGGCATAGTTTTCTTTGAATAACTCTAAACTCTAATAAATTAGCAGCGAATGTGACATCTAGAGTTCGGGTTTCGGCAAGAAATCATAAATTCCAGAGATATCATTTAAGATCGCTTGAAATCAGTGTACCAAGATTTCTTTTGCAGTCAACTGTGGTCTTACCACTAGACCCAATTGTTCTCTGCTGGAGCAGTCTCACTAAGAAATGGGTTTGGTTGTATATACATTTATTTTTTTATTTTGATTAGGGTTTAAATCGATTACATTCTTCTATGTAGAGAATGCTTTGGTATTGAACAAACATATAAAAAAGTGATAATAAAGAGTATATGTGCACAAATCTATAAAAAGAAGGTGATAATTGTGCAGTTTTCCAATTTTCTAATTGTGCAGGTGATAAAGAGTAATTGTGCAGTTTTCCAATTTTCTTTCGCATTATATATATATATATATATATATATATATTGTTTTTAGGGTTTTTGTTTAAATTTAATGTGGAGTTGACAAGTATTATTTTTAAATAATAATAATAATAAATTAAGTAATTGAAAACTATATATTTGATTTTAATTTTATATTTTAAAATTGGTTAAGAAGAAGGATTTGCACCTTGAGAAATTTGATGTTTCTTGAAGTTTCATAAAACCGAAATTAAAATGAATCTATACTTTCATAAAACCGAAATTAAAATGAATCTATACTGATTTCTAACTCAACAAAAAGATTTAACAAATTAACATCAATAAATCAATGTCCAAATTTATGTGTAATAGGATGGGACTGGACAATGACAGAAGTAGCGTGCAACAGGCTATTTGCTACTGGAGAGCTCCATGACAGAACGTAGGAAATAATGCTTTATAACGACTTGCAGGTCCTCTTTATTTAAGCAAAACCCTCTAATTCGTTAATTTTAGTATTTTTAAAAGTTTTATGTAATTATTAGTGGTTGAACCTGATCTATAAGGAAGGCTTTGGTTAATCTACTATTGAATTGGGCATTTGAATTTGAATAAGGAAATGAAGTGGGCAATCAAATCAATAATTGAAGTGGATATTTGAATTAAGAAGGTGGATTGGTAGAAAAAGAAAATATGGGATAGGTTTTACAAATCAGAATTTTGTATTTCTCACTGAAGCATTTTTATGGGGTATTTTTACTAGGATATTTATGGGGGCATTTTTGTTGAGTCAGTTTAAGGGATGGAGTATTTTGATTGACATTTTAGGGTATTTAGGTATTTCTCCAACCCTAATTTATAAGTTTAACCTAATCAAGTGTAGTTTCATTTTTTTAATGTTTATTTATTTATTCCAGTATGAATAATTCACCACATTTACTAAAACCTAGTAACCTTTTGTTAATGTATAAAATTATTATAGAAATGTAGAGAAAAAAGAAAAGCCAAATTTCAAACAAAGTTAAATGTAATGTTTGATAATAAGTTTGGATCTTTTCAAGACAAGATTTAATATTCAATAGATAGACATTAAAATAATAAGATTGGAGAAGAAGTTTCAAAAAATGGAGATTATATTACAAGAAATGGAAAAGCAAAGTCAAGAAAATACAAAATCAACCTAAGAATGAGAGGTCGATAATCTAGAAAATCCTAATATGGGGAACAAGATTAAAGAGCCAAAAGAAAAGATAAATAACAATTTGGCCATGAATAGTTTGAAAGGTAAATTGGATATCAAACTCGTCAACCAAGAAATGAATAATATTATAGAGTTAGACCATGAGCATAACAAAAGATCCTTGAACCTCATAATTTTTCGTTTGAAAGAGAAGAAAGATGAGGACACACTAACTCTAGTTAAGGAAGAACTACAAAACAAAAATTACAAATTGAAATAGCTTGTCTCATAGAAACAGAGAGGCTAGGAAAAATATTGGAGCATAACATATAGGTTAATTCATGTTCAAGTAAGCTCTAATGACCATAAATATGACATACTCAATAAAACTCTGAGTCTAAAAGAGTTGTGGATATTTCTAAGTGAATACCCCATTCCACAAGACCAAGTTGAATTAAACAATGAAGGTCAAAAGTTGAAAGTTAAAAGAAGCCAAGAAACAAGAAAATGGAAAATAATTAGGAATAGAAAAGTTATTGTTAGGGACAGATACCAAAAAGATAATAATAAATAGGAATTTGGGACACTCTAAATCTTCTCTTGGAATTGTTGTGACTTTCCATGGAGCAAAAGGACCATGTTAAGCTGGATCCCAAGTGAAATCGATATTATATTTCTTGTTGAAACTTGGGAGCATAAAGAATCTAAGGTCTAAGGTCCCTACCATAGAAGGATTTGTATTGTGGTCGAGTATGGAACAAGAGATCCTATCACGTAGGAATTGGAGGCATAACTTGTAACATAAAGAAGAACGATTTTGTTCATTAGGATTCACAAGAAATACCCTTTCAATCAATGCATGTGGATGGATATTTTAAATATTAATTATAATAATATTTATAAAGAAATATGCTCTATTCTACCTATTAATTCTACCTTTAATAAGAAAAACAATTTAGATAAAAATTGTCCTTACAATGGTTTAGAACAAGACATTTGCAATGTGAAAAATGAAGGCACTATCCTCTTGCTAGAAGACTTTAATGCTAGAACAAAAACTAATTAAGTTGTTATTTTAAACATTGATTCCAACCCTAATCCTCTATGGCTATAGATGACCTTTTTATAGCTAATAGATACAAAAGAAACTCTAAAGACTTGGTTGAGAATTTGTTTGGTACTGAGCTAATCAATCTCTATAGTTCCCAAGATCTAATAATTTGCAATGGTCTATTAAAGTGGCCAAAGTCCAAGTGGATTAATTTTGTTCATGGGTACTGTTGTAGATTATGTGATATTTGACATCCTTGTGTCAATCAAATAGTAAATTTAACATCTTAAACAAGCCCAAATTTATCATAGACTTTTTAACCCTAACTCTAAAAGTTTTGTCATGCACAAAATCCCCATAGAAGAGAATTTTGATAAGAAAAAGCTCTTGATTTTCAACAAAAATAAATCTAATACTTTCTTAAAGGATTTAAATAATGAATTAAATTTCCTATTAATTAAGGAAAATATTAAAGACCTCTATCATATTTTTACAACCACCATCTCTACTTCCATTAACAAGTTCTCTATTGAGGTGTCATGTAAAAATAAAAATAGAATGCCCAAACATTGGTATGGAAAAGAGTGATACTACTAGAAAATACATTAAGGATTATTCTAATGAGTCTTTAAAGTCTGACAAGACAAATAGGTATAAAGTCCTAGTTAAAACCCTTGGTATGGTAAAGAGTGATACTACTAGAAAATCAATGAGGGATTCTTCTAATGAGTCTTTAAAGCATGACAAGATAATTGGGTAGAAAGTCCTAGTTAAAGGGGGAAAAAAACTACTATACAAATAGAAAATAAAATAAAATTTGCACCTCTCTAAGCTAGATCCTAATAAATTCTAGAGGCAAATTCTGATTTGTATAACTAAAGAAAATAATATGATTCCCTTGAGGAATTGGAATTCCTACCTTAAAAATATTTACAAATCTTGTGATGTCATGGACAACATTCTAACCCTTTGTAAAGATGAAGAAGTATTTTTTTTTAATAAAAGACATAGAGTTTGGAGTTAAGCGAATTACAAAAGGGAAAACAAGGACATCAAAGGATACCAAGTAAGAAATTAGAGGATTTACCCTCATCCCTCACATTCACAAGCTCTTCAATTTAGTAGTCAAGAAGGGATTCCTTAAACCTTAGACTCAAATATTCATTGTACCTCTTTTTAAAAGTGGGGTTAAAAACAATCCCCTTAATTATAGAACCATTATGTTTAACCTCCTTTTAGCCAAGTTATATGGAATTATTTTGGAAAAGAAGATCAACATATGGATAGAAAGCCATGGAAAAGTAGATAAAGGCGAGGATGGATTTAGGAGCTATCATTCAACTGTGGACCACCTTGTTATGCTTAGGATCATTGCAAATGAGTGTTGAAATAATAAAACCAATCTCCTAGATGTTGTTTTGTTGACTTTAGAAAATCTTTTGACATAGTACCCATAACTAACCTTTGGAATAGGGTGCATGCACAAAGTTGGTGGATAAAAAAGTGGCAAGGGGGTTAGCATGAGCGCACACTCACAGGAACATGTGCACATTCTTAGGAACACACATGTGTTCCTAATACTATAGGTTTGGAAATAACCAAACTCCAATCATCTTTCCACATAGGGTCATCAACAGGAACATGTACGCGTTCCTACTGTGCCCGATTTTAAGGGACCGCAGACACGTTTTGTCCTCATTTGCACATTGCGCTTCACAATTTTCTCAATTGGAGTAAGAAAAGAGGATGAATAGAGGAGGATCAAATCCTGAGATATTTCCATCGTGTCCATCGCAAGAAAAGTATGGTTGATTTTTTGTCATTTCCTCTCTTGGCTTTGAAAAAATACAAAACTATTAGTCATGGGTTATGAATGTAAATCCCGAGGGAATTGAAAACTTATTAGAAAGGTTCATTACACATAATTAATACACACAATTAATACTAGAATGTAAATCTCTCAACAAATCACTAATATTGTATAGGTTTTTTTCAAGTTCATTGTAAAGATAACTCGTAGTTTTTCTTTGTTTTACACAAAATTATGTTAATGATTTTGTTGGAATAAAATGAAATTTTTATTTGTAATACCTTTTCATAAGTCCACTTATTAAATTTCCTGATTAAATTGCATCATATATTATAAAATGGAACCCAGAGAAAATGTCAACTACCCACAAGAAGACCAAGGCAAGCAAAACCCCAACCCACCACAACCACCCAACACAAACACTCAAATTGATGAGGGGTTGGCCTCATTGAGAAAATTGGTAAATTAATTGATGGGCACGAGAGAACCCAACAAAGAGTCCTTGGGCACTTCATTGGACATCATTGTGAGGTCCATTGCAAGTTCCCAAGGGAAATTAACTTGTATTTCTCAATATATGGCTAGAATGTATGAGTTGTACCACACTGGACTGGATATAAACCAATTTAGATACTTGGGTATCTCAAAACAACAACTGTTGTCTCTTTTTATTAATCCCCGAACTAGACAAGAACCACCTATCAACAAGAAGCGCATTTGCATTGACTGGTGCATCCACCTAAAAATTAGTCAAGATTGGATGGATAGGTGGTACATGGTATTTGATAAACCTCCCTACAATAATAGGGAGGTGCCTTTATATTTTCTAAGAAAATTACGGGCATAATTTATTATGGGTCACCATGTCAACTAATTCGACATTGGTGACTTCCATGGGGTGGGTCAAGATCTGCATAGGACCGAGAGCATGCTAGGCATGAACCCATGTTAGGTCCTCATCCCCCTAGGTGAAGGATTGACCCCCCTTCCCAAAATCCTCCTGTTGTAGAGAGCTTGCAACATGTAACATGGTAGATTTGTTGCACTATCTTGGCAGGACCTTCCTAACGATGACATTGATAGAGGGGTCAGAGCTTCACCCCATAAAACAAGGTTCAATGAGGAGAGGGAACATGGACATATCAGTTTTCCATGTGAACCTCGCAGATGTTTGAGTTGCAAGAAGACTTTCTATGGGCCTAATGAGTCCAATAGACAATAGAGCTTCATGGAGGAGGTTAGTATCTTAACCATATCTATGTTCTTCATCTCTATATATTCATATAGTATTATTTTTATTTATATTGATATTTTATTGTATGTTATTTTGCAGTTGCTACACCCATGTAGAAGACCCTCTACGCCCATGGATGCATCAGTGCTTGTCTCCACCACTAATGCATCAATATAGGTAGCTTGTTAAATTAGTCTATGCCATACAGAGGTATGTGTCACATTTGATAAATTCACCATAGTGATTTCTTTATTTTATGGCATCCTCAAATTTTTAATGTTCTTGTGTTTCTATAAGTTGTGGGACCAAGTGATGTTGAGCGATGTCCACTCGAGATGGACAAGTCACCTGCATCACATGTATCATGAATAGAGTTAAATATCATTTAAATCTCAATTTTTTTGTATTTATGTTGTTGAATTTTACTATTTTGTAATAATAGTTCAATATTATTAATATGTGTGCAGGTTGTTGATATTTTTGTTAGTTTTAGCACTAGTCCACTCCTAGGAACCTTCCCATGGATTTTGGGTTACCTTACTCTAGGCCAAGGGTTCTTCCATCACTTGTACAGTCTGTGGGGGTCCATTTCTACCCACCCCCAACATCTTTCTTATTCCATGTGTTAGAACCCTATATAATAGGGAATCAGTGTGCCGAATAATATTTGTCTATCTCCGGCGGATGTATTCGCTCATGACGCATGGCCAAGGCGGCGGAAAATGCCCGACAATGACCAAGCATGAGATGAATGGTTTGCGCGCGAAGTTCAATGCAAGTTCTGGTGCATTTTTGGCGAAAATTTGTGAAGTGGTTTGAATGGAAAAATTTTTACTCTTGTTGATCAAATGTAAGGTTGGGTTCTATAAATTATCTTTGGTGAAATGAGCAAAAATTTTCCCTTGGCCTGTGTGCAGGGTTTAGTTAGGTTTCTCAAAATATTTTGACAAAATTTTGGCAAAAACTTATATTGGCCTAAGGCCAACACCCGAACAATCAACACACAAGTCAGCGCCATCTCATACACTAACTACCAACACACAAGAAAGCGCCAGCGCCTAACTCCAGAGTATAGCCTTGGGCTCATGTCATCAAGTGCATGTTGCAAACATGCAAATATATAAAGGCTGTAAAATCCCTTCTCCTCGCGGATGTGGGATAATGAGCTCAGAAAACCTAAAAATATAATACGCAGCCCTGAACCCTCGGCCAAGTGTTTAAATTAGTTTCAAGGTGTCGTTGGCAGGGAGCCACGCGTATGCACCAACAACATCCAAGCTCCAACGCTCCAGCTCCATGCACCTGAGACCACAACACGCGAGTCAAAGGAAAAAAGAGACCAAGGCCGATTTGATGTATCAGATCGACAGATGCGAACGAGGTGAATTGCATTGTATTGGAGCCACCACATGTATGAACACAGGAAACACATTGAGAAGGACCTCAGCACTTGAGAGGAGATTCCAACCTGTCCAAATGCCAGAGCCAACTGTTAATGAGACAATACAGATATTAAGAGGTTTACGTGGGCGATATAAGATTCATCACAAGCTTCGTTGTACTGATGAGGTTTTGATGGCAGCTGCAAAGTTGTCGTATCGATCTATCAGTGGTCGTTTCATTCTGACAAATCTATTGATCTCATTGATGAGGTTGGTTCTCGAGTACGCCCTCGCCATGCACAGCTTCCTGAAGAATCCAAAGAACTTGACAAAGTGTTTCATCCGATTACAAAAGAAAAGAATGAATCTTTTCGAAGCCAGGACTTTGAAAAGGCTGAGAGTGAAGTAGGATTGGGTCAATGAGGACGATGTTCTTCATTGTACAAAGGAAGGACTGAATGATAAACAAAATGATACAGAGGATTTACCGGTGGCTTATCTTCAAGCGAATGCTATAAAAGGATATTAGGGGATTCTGATGACAAGCTGCAGGGTGCTCATAAAGGTCATGGTTTTCAATAACCTAGAACAAATGAGACACATACAGATGTGAGTGAGAAAGCTCACGATAGAATTTCTCAGCCTGAAGCATTCATTGTTGATCCATATACTATAGGAGAGGTAGATAGGAATCCTGAAACAAAAACAAACTTTCTGTCTCCACGGATGAAAATATGAAAGAGAAATATGTGGTTGAAAGAAATGTGCCCGCTGATGTTAAACCCCTTTTTAAATTCAACTCCTCTACTGGTAATGATCAGATCAGTCTATGAACAGGGCAGGACAAGTGTGTTACCCAATGGGTAGGGTTGGGAAACCTTAGTTATCATTATCATGCTTTTCATCAAAAGTTTTAGCTGAAATGAATGCATTTTCGAAAGTTCAAGACAGTGCCCCTGGAAGGCCATTCGGATTTTGCACCTGAGCTCCACCCTTGCCAATGTTATTTTCCTCTCCTCTGCAGTCACGAACACCATGCAACTGAAAGGAGAATTTCATTATCAAGGCCAAAGATGTTTCATAATTTCTGGGTGTTAATGTAAATGGTCCTAGGCCTGGTGGTTGGGGCAAACCATCCCCTCTTACAGCAACAGGTATAGGTTCTGTCGGGGCCCTATCAAGTGCTAGGGATGATTTTGATGCAAATGTTGCATAGAGGGAATTAAAAAGCCAAGAATTGATGACACTTATGCAAACACAGGACCTTTGGATGCCAGAACACCAGTTGAAGGCGCTATTAGGCCACAATCCTATAGAGGATTTTCAGGGTATGCTAATACTGTCAGTGACTATCAGGTTATGGGTCAGAGTGGACCGGCTTGAACATCAACAAAGCTTCTGTTACAATTGATAATTCATAAAGCCCTGCCCATACCTTGTTTCAAATATCAAGCAAAGTTATTCAGAATGTTATATTATCTGAAGCTGAGCAAGCTTAAAAATATGCTTTTAAATGTCATCGCAAGTCAGAGGCTGGCAGAGATACTGTTTATCCAGTAAATGCAATTGCTTTTCATCCCATCTATGGTACTTTCGCCACTGGGGGGAAGTGATGGCTATGTTCACGTGTGGGATGGGAACAACAAGAAGAGGTTATACCAGTATTCAAAATATCCTACAAGCATTGCAGCTTTATCATTTTAGTAGAGATGGTCGTTTGTTGGCTGTTGCATCAAGATACACATTTGAGGAAGGTGATAAACTGCATGAGCCAGATTGCTATTTTTTTTTACGAAGTGTAGATGAAGCTGAATTGAAAACAAAGCCCAAAGATTTGAACACTGATAGTTCATATTGCGAAATTCTGGAAGCAACCTAGGGGCCAGAAGTCACAACAAAATGGAAACATGCTGAATTCGAATGTATGAATGTTGGATAGGGTTTCAGTTACAGGATCATAGCTAGGAGGTCTTTAACATCTCATTGACAGGTGGCATAGCAGTTAAGCACAGGTGGCATAGCAGTTACACACAGGTGGCAGAGCATCATAGTTCGAAGTATCATTCAAATGAAACTGACAGTCAAGGGAATATGGCAATTTAATTCCAGGAATGACAGATGGAATGTTTCCCAGTCGCTGGCAAACAAGAAAATCGGTTATAGATCACACATGGCAGTAGGTTACAGTTACCCAACCACCTCAAAGCATTTGAATGCTGCCACCTCTGTTCATTGTAATGTTGTTAACTTCCATTCGCCAGCAAAACATTAACCAACTCCAGATGTCAAAGCAAGAGTTCTAAATTTAGTTTTCCTTTGATTTGTTGTCGAATTTGTTTTTGAAACAGTCCACATGTGTCAATCTGTGTAACTGTTTACTATTCTTAGAGTGCAGATTCATAAGCCCGAATCTTTGAAGGCTGGGGGATTTTTTGTTATATATAGTGATGTAAAAAACTTAATGAGGGTTCGATTGGGCTGTGAGGAGAGTCTCGACCTGTGTGAGAGGTCCAGAGCTGAGATTTTATTTTCTTTGCTGGGTGATGGCTGTGTTTCAGCCAGAGAATATTTCTCTGTTATTTTTAATGATATACCAGTGATGTGCCTGCTTCTTCTACAGGATTCTTGTGTAGTGATATTGGTGGAGTTTTCTCTTTGTTAAATGATTTCACTGTCATCTTTTTCCTTTTTCATTTCTTATTGTCAGAAGGAGAGTAGTAGAAGTAGAATTTATCAGCAGATACTTTGTTTGTCAGCTTCTGATAATCTTTATGTTGATCTTCTAAAAAGGCTAGTTTAGGAATTCTTAAATGCTCCTTTGCCTGTCTTTTTCCTCACCTATTCCTTCCTCAAACCAACGCCATCGACACTTAATTCGATCCAATATTGCTGCTACCTTGCCTTGTGAAAGAGTTGTGTCCATATCTGAGAATTTAATCACCTTGTTTAAAACGCAGACCCCATTTGCCCAATGGCTCTCCTTGCCGTCCCAAACTAACCATCTCAAAATCAAAAACTCTGTATTTTCCTTGCTTTTATAGCTAGCCTAACATTAGTCTTATTACAAACAAAGTTAAATCTAATAGAGATATCCCTCTCTGAATCTTGGAGGGCTAGATCCAAGACTCGAAGCGGTTCGAGGTTACCTCTGTGTTTGCCTCAGCAGCCTTAGGCAAATTACAGAGTGCTAACATTTTTGGTGACCATACTGGGGACATTCTCCAGATCTGCACTTCAAGTTCAGATTTGACTTCTGATGGTGAACAGAAGCCAAACACAAGAAGGCTGCACCATTCACCTGGCGACTCCATTGTTCAAGATCCCGGTCTTCAAAGTTCACAAGCGACTCTACTGCTGGAGAATCCAGTTTCAAAGCCTTGATGATACTTCAAGATGACAAGGTATGTGGACAATCCTATATATTGTGAAGCGGTCAAAGATTTCAGGGATACGATAACAGATTTTCAATTTGATGAAGTTTCGTTAGAAATTGTGATTCAGCGTTGTGAATCGAAAGATGTTCCTCATGAAATTAAAATGTGTGTTCTCGAGCTAGTTGTTGAAAGACTTGAAAAAGATATTGAGCCTTTGGATACTCCGATTCAGTCTTATGAGCAAATCACATCTCCCAAACCAAAAGATATTGTGTCCTCTTCCGATTTTCTGATTGATGAATCTTTAGTTGGCAAGCATAAGTCTGATGTTGAACAGTTGCAGTCATGGTCTGATAATGAGGACACAAATGGGAAACTTATACATGTTAAAATGTTGAAGGAATACCCGGAGAATCAACAAACAGATCTTATATTTTTTGACCCAGTTGCAAATTATATGGAGCTCTTTTTCAGTGTAACTGTTCAAACATGTTTTCTCCATAATGACCAAACACGTCATCAGCTGCCAGTACACATTTCAGTCCTGATTTTCATCAAACATGATGAAGAAGCCGAATCAAGGGATCAACTGTTGGGTTGGATCCATTGGCATTTCTGTATTTCTTGATTCAACAAAATTATGAGGTAGATTAGGGTAGGTAGGATGCCAATAAGCTCATCAGGATGAGCACTTTCTTTTTGTCTCTTCACAGTTTATTTTCAGTTTACAGTTCAGGGGCAGCCCAATGATCAGCTAGTCGGTGAAATTTAGAGTTCATGGATTCTAAACACCTCTTTCAGAGCTATTTTACCCAGGTGGAGCCTATGTTAGAAACCTATATAATAGGGAATCAATGTGCTGAATAATATTTGTCTATTTCAGGCGGATGTATTCGCTCATGACGCATGGCGAAGGCGGTGGAAAACGCCCGACAATGACCAAGCATGAGATGAATGGTTTGCGCGCAAAGTTCAAAGCAAGTTCTGGTGCATTTTTGGCGAAAATTTGTGAAGTGGTTTGAATGGAAAAATTTTTACTCTTGTTGGTCAAATGTAAGGTTGGGTTCTATAAATTATCTTTGGTGAAATGAGCAAAAATTTTCCCTCGGCCTGTGTGCAGGGTTTAGCTAGGTTTATCAAAATATTTTGACAAAATTTTGGCAAAAAATTATATTGGCCTAAGGCCAACACCCGAACAATCAGCACACAAGTCAGCGCCATCTCATACACCAACTACCAACACACAAGAAAGCACCAACACCTAACTCCAGAGTATAGCCTCGGGCTCATGTCATCAAGTGCATGTTGCAAACATGCAAATATATAAAGGCTGTAAAATCCCTTCTCCTCGCGGATGTGGGGTAATGAGCTCATAAAATCTAAAAATATAATACGCAGCCCTGAACCCTCGGCCAGGTGTTTAAATTAGTTTCAAGGTGTCATTGGCAGGGAGCCACGCATATGCACCAACAACATCCAAGCTCCAACGCTCCAGCTCCATGCACCTGAGACCACAACACGTGAGTCAAAGGAAAAAAGGGACCAAGGTTGGTTTGATGTATCAGATCGACAGATGCGAACGAGGTGAACTGCATTGTATTGGAGACACCACCTATATGAACATAGGAAACACATTGAGAAGGACCTTAGCGCTTGAGAGGAGATTCCAACCTGTACAAATGCCAGAGACAACTGTTAATGAGACAATACAGATATTGAGAGGTTTACGTGGGCGATATAAGATTCATCACAAGCTTCGTTGTACTGATGAGGTTTTGATGGCAGCTGCAAAGTTGTCGTATCGATCTATCAGTGGTCGTTTCATTCTGACAAAGCTATTGATCTCATTGATGAGGCTGGTTCTCGAGTATGCCCTCTCCATGCACAGCTTCCTGAAGAAGCCAGAGAACTTGACAAAGTGTTTCAACCGATTACAAAAGAAAAGAATGAATTTTTTCGGAGCCAGGACTTTGAAAAGGCTGAGAGTAAAGTAGGATTGGGTCAATGAGGACGATGTTCTTCATTGTACAAAGGAAGGACTGAATGATAAACAAAATGATACAGAGGATTTACCGGTGGCTCATCTTCAAGCGACTGCTATAAAAGGATATTAGGGGATTCTGATGACAAGTTGCAGGGCGCTCATAAAGGTCATGGTTTTCAATAACCTAGAACAAATGAGACACATACAGATGTGAGTGAGAAAGCTCACGATAGCATTTCACAGCTTGAAGCATTCACTTTTGATCCATATACTATAGGAGAGGTAGATAGGAATCCTGAAACAAAAACAAACTTTCTGTCTCCAGGGATGAAAATATGAAAGAGAAATATGTGGTTGAAAGAAATGTGCCCGTTGATGTTAAACCCCTTTTTAAATTCGACTCCTCTACTGGTAATGATCATATCAGTCTATGAACAGGGAAGGACAAGTGTGTTACCCAATGGGTAGGGTTGGGAAACCTTAGTTATCATTATGATGCTTTTCATCAAAAGTTTTAGCTGAAATGAATGCATTTTCGAAAGTTCAAGACAGTGCCCCTGGAAGGCCATTTGGATTTTGCACCGGAGATCCACCCTTGCCATTGTTATTGTCCTATCTTCTGCAGTCATGAACACCATGAAACTGAAAGTATAAATTCATTATCAAGGCTAGAGATGTTTCATAATTTCTGGGTGTCAATGTAAATGGTCCTAAGCCTGGTGGTTGGGGCAAACCATCCCCTCTTACAGCAACAGGTCTAGGTTCTGTCGGGCCCCTATCAAGTGCTAGGGATGATTTCGATGCAAATGTTGCACAGAGGGAATTAAAAAGCCAAGAATTGATGACACTTATGCGAACACAGGACCTTCGGATGCTAGAACACCAGTTGAAGGGGCTATTAGGCCACAATCCTATAGAGGATTTTCAGGGTATGCTAATACTGTCAGTGACTATCAAGTTATGGGTTAGAGTGGACCATATTGAACATCAACAAAGCTTCTGTTACAATTGATAATTCATAAAGCCCTGCCCATACCTTATTTCAAATATCAAGCAAAGTTATTCAGAATGTTATATTATCTGAAGCTGAGCAAGCTTAAAAATATGCTTTTAAATGTCATCGCAAGTCAGAGGTTGGCAGAGATACTGTTTAGCCAGTAAATGCAATTGCTTTTCATCCCATCTATGGTACTTTCACCACTGGGGGGAAGTGATGGCTATGTTAACGTGTGGGATGGGAACAACAAGAAGAGGTTATACCAGTATTCAAAATATCCTATAAGCATTGCAGCTTTATCATTTTAGTAGAGATGGTCGTTTGTTGGCTGTTGCATCAAGCTACACATTTGAGGAAGGTGATAAACTGCATGAGCCAGATTGCTATTTTTTTTTTACAAAGTGTAGATGAAGCTGAATTGAAAACAAAGCCCAAAGATTTGAACACTGATAGTTCATATTGCGAAATTCTGGAAGCAACCCAGGGGCCAGAAGTCACAACAAAATGGAAACATGCTGAATTCGAATGTACGAATGTTGGATAGGGTTTTAGTTACAGGATCATAGCTAGGAGGTCTTTAACATCTCATTGACAGGTGGCATAGCAGTTAAGCACAGGTGGCATAGCAGTTACACACAGGTGGAAGAGCATCATAGTTCGAAGTATCATTCAAATGAAACTGGCAGTCAAGGGCATATGGCAATGTAATTCCAGGAGTGACAAATGGAATGTATCCCAGTCATTAGAAAACAAGAAAATCAGTTATATATCACACATGGCAGGAGGTTACAGTTACCCAACCACCTCAAAGAATTCGAATGCTGCCACCTCTGTTCATTGTAATTCTATTAACTTCCATTTGCCAGCAAAACATTAACCAACTCCAGATGTCAAAGAAAGAGTTCTAAATTTCGTTTTCCTTTGATTTGCTGTCGAATTTGTTTTTGAAACAGTCCACAGGTGTCAATCTGTGTAACTGTTTACTATTCTTAGAGTGCAGAGTCATGAGCCTGAATCTTTGAAGGCTGGGGTATTTTTTGTTATATATAGTGATGTAAAAAACTTAATGAGGGTTCGACTGGGCTGTGAGGAGAGGCTCGACCTGTGTGAGAGGTCCAGAGCTGATATTTTATTTTCTTTGCTGGGTGATGGCTGTGTTTCAGCCAGAGAATATTTCTCTGTTATTTTTAATGATATACCAGTGATGTGCCTGCTTCTTCTACAAGATTCTTGTGTAGTGATATTAGTGGAGTTTTCTCTTTGTTAAATGATTTCACTGTCATCTTTTTCCTTTTTCATTTCTTATTGTCAGAAGGAGAGTAGTAAAATCAGAATTTATCAGCAGATACTTTGTTTCTCATCTTCTGATAATCTTTATGTTGATCTTCTAAAAAGGCTAGTTTAGGAATTCTTAAATGCTCCTTTGCCTGTCTTTTTCCTCACCTATTCCTTCCTCAAACCAACGCCATCGACACTTAATTCGATCCAATATTGCTGCTACCTTGCCTTATGAAAGAGTTGTGTCCATATCTAAGAATTTAATCACCTTGCTTAAAACGCAGACCCCATTTGCCCAGTGGCTCTCCTTGCCGTCCCAAACTAACCATCTCAAAATCAAAAACTTTGTATTTTACTTGCTTTTATAGCTAGCCTAACATCAGTTTTATTACAAACAAAGTTAAATCTAATAGAGATATCCCTCTCTGAGTCTTGGAGGGATAGATCCAAGACTCGAAGAGGTTCGAGGTTACCTCTTTGTTTGCCTCAGTGTTAGCGATATTTCTCGCGAAGGGGGTCAGGTATCAAACGAATGGGTTAAAACCCACTTGTCCAAAGTTTTAGGCGACAACGTGCCCGTGGTAAAAAACAATCAAGACCGGACGGTCCAGATGAGCGCGCCCGGATCAACGGCGCCCAGCAAATTCCGAGCCCTCCTTTCCTTTCGACCTTTAAGCAAGAGGGGGGGTTCGGAATCGGGGGCGCATCTCTCCGACGGTCCAGATGAGCGCGCCTGGATCAACGACGATGAAGACCATTTCGGACCCCGCCCCCCCCCCC
>JZKD02S1714210.1:765749-783745 GCA_000966675.3 Picea glauca
GTTTGAACGCACTTCTTCTCTAATCTGTAATGAACCTGATGTTTATTGTGGACCACTGTGCTTTCTCGCATAAGTCTTCCACCTGCTCACCCTTTATTACGACTCACTGTTTGGATTTTATCATGACCTCACTCGTTCATGCATGCCTGGTCCGATTTCTAAGTTGAAATTGTGCTGTTTCGAGTTTCCCTCCATTTGATCAACCTTAAAACAAATCGTGACATTAAATCTGATGGGCTTCGGGCTCTGCTCCTGCTAGCAATCCAGGAGTGACTTCCGAAAGCTAACACTCAACAGCCTTAGGCAAATTACAGAGTGCTAACACCATGCATCCTTAGTGGATGCACCGACAATCCACCCATTTGCACCACCTCTTCCATTGCATCCATCCACAGTGGATGCACCCTTATTCCACCCACCCCCACCACCATTTCCATCTTCACCATCCACTAAGGCTACCATAGTAGAGGATGTCTCAGAGCAGGTTGTATAGTGCTCCACTTGTCAACAAATCTCCATCAAAGCCCAAGTTATTCATGGTGAGATAATGTGTTGATGATAAATTTTATGTAGCATGAATGGAATTGATTTTATGCATATATGTTTAAATTTCATTATTTTATCCTTGTAACTGAAACATGGTGGAATCACTAAGAGATTAGGGCCATGGAGGAGGGTAACACCCTCATTATTGTTAGTACGATCTGTGGTGAGTTGTCTTATGTTTAATTTCAAAGTGTCATTTTGTAAGTATTTTATTCATTTTGGAAACAAACTTATAACAATGTTTTTTCTTTGTGTAGTCTCCGGAGCGACGAACCACCCCCAGTCCCAAAACCACTCGAGGTGCTTCTTCGAGCAAGAGAAGAAAGATCAATTTCCAAGATGCTCCTAAGGGTGGAAAGGGTGGAAGTGGTCAATGAGTGACCAATGAATGCCATTTTTTATCTAGGCCACCATATTGATTTTTTTTATGTCAGGGTATTTGTTGTCTTTTTGTATATTGGGCATGAAGTGCCATTTTGTAAAAAATGTACAATTTAAATGATATTGAATACACACACACACACACACATACATTTCATGGAACATTTTTTATGTATCTTATTGTTTCTTCATTTCGTGTTGATGAATGTATGAATTTCAAAGTGTATGACTACATGAATTTGTTTAATTTGAATAATTACATTTTAAAGTGTTAATGAAGTCTATGTAAGTAAGAATAGTTTTTTTTTTCTAAATTTATTATAAATACTCGCATTACACATTAACGAATCTCTTACGGTGGGAAATATTTCCAAGTGCTAAATCCATATGAAATTAATGGTTCTCAATACCTAAATTTGAAAAATGATTGAAGACCCATCCTAGTTAAGACTCCAAGAATCAATAATAGAAATCATGTAGACTAACATAATCACAATAGAAATAAGAGAGTTTAAACCTCACATTACTCTATGCAAAATGAAGCATGGTTTTAAAATTAATGGAAATCACAACATGTTACAAGGGTTTATTAATACAAAATCAACTTGTAAAATATGAGTGCACAATAAAGCCTCACATCAAATGAATATATAAGTAAAATTCTCCATTAATCTTGCCAAAATGTTCTACAATGTATCCCAAGAGGAGAGCTCCTAAATTCCCAAATTATCCACCCTTTACAATGGAGAGAGATAACTCTTCTTTGTAAAGTGAGTCTCTTCTCTTATACAATAAAATATTATTGTTTGCTAACTAACTCCATTAAAAGTCAAATAAATATTATAATAATGAATTAGTTAGATCTCTTCTCAATCCGTGGTTGACCATGTTATAACATGTGGACATTATCCTCTCCAAATCAATTCGCCCTCATCCAAAGATAGTAGTAGTATGCACCAAATAATGCTCATGAAGGGGAAGCGCCACCAAAAATAGGCATCAAGTCAATTCAAATTTCAAGTGTCCACATGGAATGTTCCCTCCAAGAATGTTCATTCATGCAACCACTCCACATGTGTGAATTCCAAGGTAACCAACTCCATGGATGAATGTGAAATATTCCAAGTGGATGGAGCATCCATAACAAAGTATGTGATCAATTCCTTGCCTTTCCTTTCCTTTCCTTGCTTGCCTAGCCTTGCCTTGCATGCCTAGCCTTGCATTGGATTTTCCTTTCATTGTGTTCCCTTACCTTTCCCTGCCTTTCCTTTTCTTGAATTACCTTGCCTTTCCTTGCCATTCCATGCCACATGATGCATTTCCTTGACTTTCCATTCCATCTCATTCCATGTCTTTCCTTGCCATGCCATTCCTTGCATTTCCTTCACTTTCTATGCCATGATTTTATGCCATTACATGGAATTCCTTTCCTTTCCATGCCATGCCTTTCCATGCCTTTCCTTTCCATGTCATGCCTTTCCATTCCTTTCATTGCCTTGTCTTTCCATGCCAAGCCTTTCCTTTCCTTTAATTTCCATGTCTTTCCATGCCATGACATGCATTTCCATGTCTTTCCTTTCCATGCCATGTGATGCCATGCCTTTCATTTCCTTTACTTTCCATGCCATGTCATGCCTTTCCTTTCTTTTCCATGTCATGCTTTTCCTTGCCATGAATTTCCTTGTCATGCCATGTATTTCCCTTCCTTGGCTTAACATCCCATGCCTTTCCTCTCCATGCCATACCATGCCATGACTTGGTCACCTCAACACTATAGCCATTTGGATATCACACAGCTCATATCCATGCACATACATTACAAATTTCATATGACAATCCTTATCTGTATTAATGTTCAATTAATAAATGTGTGTTTATTTACATGACGCCTTGCATCTATTGTACATTCACAACATAATTTTGAACTAGTATCCACATACCAAAGTTCCACATTTCAATTTGCATGTTTAAATAAATGTCTATATGATTATAACTAAACCAAATAAATACTAAGCAATGAATCACTAAGATAAGTAAAAATCAAAGTTATAAACTTCTAAGGCCAACATATAGGTTGTTACATTTACAAATCCTTAGAACACAACTATGATCTAAAATAGACTAATCCCTCCTTGCATGTATTTCCATGTAGCTTCCCATTTTAACCTATACAACAATAAATATATATTTTTCCATAACATTATGCAAGGAAAATTTCAAATCAAAATGTAGATTGCAGTGAAACAAGAATCACAAAAAAAGGAACTCTTCTCATCCCGAGAAAGAAAAAACATTTTTTCTAGGCACATATGGCCTAACTTGATATAAGAAATTTCCTTTCCATCCAATGAAGTGTTTTTTCCTTTCCATGCCATGCCATTCCATACCTTGCCATGCCATCTCTTTCCTTGCCATTTCATTCCATGCCTTACATTGCCTTTCCTTTCCATGCCATGCCTTGCCTTTCCTTTCCATGCCTTGCCTTTCCAAGCAATACCTTGCCATGCCATGCCTTGCATTTCTTTTCCTTGATATGCCATGCCATGCATTTCCATCCCATTCCTTTCCATGACATCTCTTGCCTTACCATCCCATGCCATGGCGTTCCTTTTCTTGACTTTCCATGCCTTTCCTTGTCATGCCTTGCCTTCCCATGCATTTCCTTGCCATGTCATGCCTTGCCTTACCATGCCATGGAATGGCATACCTTTCCTTGCCTTTGTTGGCATGTTTACAGGCAAAGTGTGCTTGTCATTGATGGAAAGATCAGAGTGTGCATCGATGGAAAAACAAGAACAATGTAAGCTCAGGTGAAGAAGAAAACAATATGCAGAGATCAAATCTTAGGAGAGATAGTATTTTGAGATGCGCAGACGAGATCCCATACATCAAGGCTCACAGAAGGATCAAAGGTTGTGGCTCACAGAAGGATCAAAGGTAAGATCAGGTGAAGAAGCATCACCAATCCCGAATACCCGATGATCGTTAGATCAACGTCCAGTGACCAAAGGGAGTGCAGATGAGACATACATATCTGATCCATTGGATCTGAGCACCGAGGATAAAAAATTGTTGGATCCAAAAATAAATGCAAGAAGGTTAAGGCTTTGATGAGCGTAGGAGAGTGGACTTGTCAAATTCCCGAAGTCCTGAAGTAAACAGAGACTGTCCATCATCAAGACTGATAGGTGGCACACAATCCTCAACTCCAAAGAAAATCACTTCGAGGATTTTTTAGTTTGAGACTTGAAAAACCTGAAGTCCAGAGAGCCGAAGAGACGAAGTAAACGACAGTCGTCAGATCGATTTCGAGTGGAAGGATAGGATAAGCTAGCAAAGTTGCATCACAGAAATATCGAGCCATTAATACAAGATCTTGATCAAACAAACAACATTCACTTCGGGTATAGAGATGCAAGGGGTTTACACTCATAAAATTTTGAGATTTGACATCCTCGGAATGCAAAGTCCCGTCAACCATCGGATCTGGAGGTTAGACAATGACCGTTAGATCAGGGAAATCTACATCATCATATTATGTCAACAAATATTGTCCTCAAGGACATGTGGAATGCTGCGTCAATAGACCACATTAGCAAGGACAGGTGGTAGACTACGTCAACAAGGTCACATGGTAGTTTCTTGGCTCGTGACACGTCATCGAGTGACACAAGAGTTACATCACTCTGGGAGTTTTTCTTTGAGAGTTTTACCACCAGTACTTGACCAAAGACCCAAAGTCCCGAATTTCGAAGACCCGAAGTGGATACGAGTCGTGCGATCTAAAGATCACTTCGGGTGTATTCTTGATCATTGATCTTGTAGCAGGATACGTGTCAACGGATCGTGAACTCCGGGTGAAACTTCTCCAAGAAAATGTGAAGGAGAAAGGTTTGAGATTGCCGACGTGTCAAAGTCCCAAAGTGAACAAGTATTGTTTATCTGATGGGGACGAGTGTCGTTGGATCATGGACTCCGGGTGAAATGCTCTGGGTGCAAGCAGAGTTTGAGAATCAAAACCCTCGAAGCCTAAAAGGTGAAATAGATCTCATCGATTGGCTTGGAGGGACACATGTCATCTGATCATTGAGACTAATGATTGCATGTGGATAAAGGAAACAAGTCAAATCCATCGATTGAAGAGGACAGATGTCAGCATAAGAATAAAGAAAGGATCAAGAAAGTACCAAGGGAAATTTCCCTTCAAATTTTTTAACTATGGAAAGATAGGTCACTTTGCATCTAAGTGTCCACATATGAAGCAGGATCATAATTCTGAAGGTGAAAAGAAGTTCAAACCGAAGAGATTTGGTAAAAATAAAAGTTTATGTGTAAACAATGATGACTCTTCAGAAGGCACAGATAGTGACTCCTCATGTGAAGATAAGGTTAATGAATTTATGCTTATGGACCAAGAGGACTATGCTAATAAAATAACAGGAAGTAATGTTGATGATGAAGAAGCTGTGGTTGATCTGGAAGGATAACTGATAAGTGATCTAGAAGAAATTGCTAGACTCAGATCTAAGAAGAAAAAGAAAAGACAATTGATGATACAGTTTGAGAAAGACAATAAAGAACCTAATGAATCCTTTTCCCTAATAAAAGTGGAATTGGAAGAGGCAAAGAAAATAGAGGACATTCTGAAACAATTGTTATCAGAAAAGAAGGAAATATGTGAAGCCTTGGAAGAAGAGGTAGTAAAAACCAAAAAAGAGATGGAAACGTTTAAAACATTGTATCTTCAAAAACTTCCAAGAATTAAAGCCATAGCAGAACTAAATGACATTCTAAGAAAACAAATATCTCTGTTGTTGAAGACTGGTTTAGGTTATGTGAATGGTTCAAGCAACAAACAACTAAAGAGAAAAGATCCAATAAAGGTGATCAAGTTCCAAGTTAGCAGACAATCAGACCATGAGATTAATTTGTCACCTAAAGATAATAAAGACAAGATGATCCCTGATTAGAAACAAAGAGATCAAAAGATGGAGAAAAAAAATCCAAGAAGAAGGCCATCCTTCAGGTACCAAAATTTATTTCATGGCTATTAGTTTTACTGTTATAATTTTGGTCATATGATTGTAAATTGTCAAAGTAAGTTTAGAGACATGCAACTGAGGAGGTCAAGAAATAGACAATCTTTACAACATAGAATTAAGCGGCCGATGAATAAACAACGTAGCACCAATCACTTTGACTTACTGAACAATGAGCTTGGATTTTATAATTTTCATAACTTCGTCCATAAAGCTGCAAACTACCATTTGAAGAAGTACAATGAAGATCCAAGGATAAATCCTTTAGCTATAAATGCCAGCACATGGAAAAAGAAAGGCAGTGAAAAATGTGGTCTAATACTTTCAGCTCAAAAACAAAAAGACCCCTAGTATATAGACAATGGATGTTCCAAGTACATGACGGGAGAGAAGGATAAGTTTTTGTCTATAAGTAAAAGAAAAATGGGAAATGTAACCTTTGGAAATGATGAACCAAGTAAAATACAGGGTAAAGGCATGGTGAGTTTGAGTAATGGTAAAGGAAAATCCCACGATGTTGTGCTTGTAGATAGGCTAAAACATAATTTTCTCAGTGTAAGTCAAATGTGTGACAGAGGATGTGAAGTGGTGTTCACTTCCAAGGATTGTAATATAGATTATGTAAACTCAGGACAAGTGGTGGCTAAAGGCATAAGGACAGAAAACAATGTATATGTGCTAAAAGAAGATAAAGAAGAGTTTCATATAAGAAAAAATGATGAAATTTGGTTATGGCATAGGAGACTTAGACATCTAAACTTTTATCACCTAATCAAGATCAAAAATCTTGAGGATGTAAAAGATCTTCCAAGAATATCAAAGCCACAAGAATCTGTGTGCAAACCCTGCCAAGTAGGAAAGCTAACCGGGACACAGTCTAAATCCAAGAACTCTATTTCAACAAAGAAACCACTCCAATTAGTTCATATGGATCTATGTGGACCATCAAGACAGGAAGGAACATGGAAGGAAAACTACTTCATGCTGATCATTGATGATTACTCCAGACTCACCTGGGTTGCTTTCCTTAAAGAAAAAGCTGAAGAATTTGAGAAATTTAAAATATTTAAGGCTTTAACTGAGAATCAAATAGGTAACAGATTAAAGGTTGAGAGATCAGACAGAGGAGGAGAATTTATGTCAAGTGATTTCAAGGAGTTATGTGATAAACATGGGATCAAAAGAGAATACACAATCCCAAGAACCCCATAACAAAATGGAGTAGTTGAGAGGCAAAACAGAACAATTCAACAAATGACCAGGTCAATGATGAATGAGAAGAATATTGGTCAAACCTACTAGGTAGAATCAATACACACAACATACCATATTCTTAATAAAGCTCACCTCATACCATAGAGTGACAAGACACCTTATGAACTATGGCATGGAAGACCTGCTACAATCAAACACTTCAAAGTCTTTGGGAGTAAGTGCTACATAAAGAATAATAATGAGAATCTTGGCAAGTATGATGACAGGGTTGATGAAGGCATCTTCTTAGGGTATTCTACAAGAAATAAAGGATACATATGCTATAATAAGAGGCTGCATAAATTGGTTGATTGTATTGACATAAAAGTTGATGAAGGAGTCCCAGTAAGAGAGGTGAACAATACTGAATCAAAAACAGAGGATATAGGTGAAGTTGAAGATGAACAGGTCCAAGAATCATAAAAACAAGACTCTGAGTCATATGAAGACACAAATACTCAGGAAAACTCAAATTAGCAGACAACATCAAATTCTTCCTCCATAATTACTCAAAAGAATCATCCCGCAAGTCATATAATTGATAATAAAGACAAAGGTGTACAAACCAGGAAAAGGATAATCAAAAACACTAAGCGATCACATATAGCCTTCATATCCATGGTGGGACCCAAGAAATTCAAAGAATCCATTGAAGATGTAAACTGGTTAAAATTAATGAATGAGGAACAGGACCAAATTGAAAAGAATGACACTTGGGAACTTGTTCCTAGACCATCAAATAAAAATGTAATAGGATCCAAATGGGTCTACAAAAATAAGATGAATGAGAAAGGAAATATTGTAAGAAATAAGTCTAGATTGGTATGCAAAGGATATGGTCAAATATAAGGACTGGACTTTGATGAAACATTTGGACCTGTAGAAATATTAGAAGCTATTAGAATGTTTATTGCCTATGCTTGTCATAAGAAGTTTAAAGTCTACCAAATGGATGTCAAGTCAACTTTTCTAAATGGAGATTTAAAAGAAGAAGTCTATATGGAACAACCAGAAGGTTTCCAATTGTTAGATAGCCCTGACTTTCTCTGCAAGCTAAATAAATCCTTATATGCATTGAAACAAGCTCCTCATGCCTAGTATCACAGACTGGATATGTATCTACAAGAAAAAGGGTTCAAGAGAGGAACATTTGACAACAATCTATATATCAAAACAAAGGGTAATGATCTGCTCATTGTGTTGGTATACATAGATGAAATCATCTTCAGTAGTAATAATGCTTCATTGGTACAATGGTTTGCTTCTGCCATGCAATTTGAAATTGAAATGTCTATGATAGGGGAATTGCCAATTTTTCTTGGCCTACAAATTACTCATAGGTCTGAAGGAATATTTCTTTCTCAAGAAAAATATCTAAAATAAATGTTGAAAAGGTTTCAAATGGAAGATTCTAAACCTATGAGAACACCTATGGTCACTGGATGTAAGTTAAGCAAGGATGATGATTCACCTGATGTTGATTAGAGTTCATATAGGTCTATGATAGGCAGCCTATTGTATATCACAACATCTCGTCCAGACATAATGCATGTTGTTGGAATGGTAGGACGGTATAAGGCTACACCTAAACATAGTCATTTGTTAGTTGTCAACAGAATATTTAGATACTTGAAAGGAACAATGGACTATGGCCTATGGTATCCTAGGAATCCGAATTTTCAACTATCAGTCTATTCAGATGTTGATTGGGCTAACTGCACAGATGAAAGGAAAATCACGAGTGGAGGTGCATTCTTCTTAGGAGATTCCCTTGTATCATGGTTGAGAAAGAAGCAAGGTTCCATTTCCTTATTGACTATAGAAGATGAGTACATTACAGCTGCCACTTGTTGTACCCAAGTATTATGGATGATTCAGACACTTGCAGACTTGGAGGTAAAATATTCTGCATCGATCCCAATTCATTGTGATAATACTAGTGCAATCAGTGTGTCCAAGATTCTTGTATTTCACTCCAAGACCAAGCATATACCCATCAAGTATCACTTCTTGCGGGAACAACTGAGCAACACTATTGTTTCTTTGCATTATATTCCTTCCAAAGATCAGATTGCTGATATCTTTACTAAACCGCTTGCAAAAGCTCAGTTTGAGTATCTATGCGAGAAGTTGGGCGTGAACCCATTATCAACCTAAGAGGATCCATCCTGTCAGGGGGAGTATTTATTGGTTGAATATATGATACCTCTGAAAAGTACTACAAAAGCTCAGAGGGAGCATGTTTTATTTGACATTGATGTCAAAGGGGGAGAAAAGGTGTGTTTTGGATGATACAGTTGGATATCTAAGTAGAACAGTGCAGTCTTTCAAGGTTTTCATCAATGCCAAAGGGGGATATTGTTGGCATGTTTACAAGCAAAGTGTGCTTGTCATTGATGGCAATATCAGAGTGTGCATCAATGGAAAAAAAGGAACAATGTAAGTTCAGGTGAAGAAGTAAACAATATCTAGATATCAAAGCTCAGGAGAGATAGAGTTACGAGATGCACAGATGGGATCCCATACATCAAGGCTCACAGAAGGATCAAAGGTTGTGGCTCACAGAAGGATCAAAGGTCATGGCTTGTAGAAGGATCAAAGGTCATGGCTTGCAAAAGGATGAAAGGTAAGCTTAAGTCAAGAAGCATCACCAATCCTAAACACCCGATGAATCTTAGATCAACGTCCAGTGACCATAGGGAGCGCAGAGGAGACATACAGATATGATCTGTTGGATCTGAGTGCTGAGGATCAATAGTTGTTGGATCTAGAAATAAATGCAAGAAGGTTAAGCCTTTGATGAGTGTAGGAGAGAGAACTTGTCAAAGTCCCAAAGTATCGAAGAAAACAGGGACCATCCATCATCAATACTGACAGGTGGCACACGATCCTCAACTCTGGAGAAAATCACTTCAAGTATTTTTTCAGTTTGAGACTTGAAAAACCCGATGTTCGGAGAGCCAGAGAGCCAGAGTAAACGACAACCATTGGATCAATTTTGAGTGGAAGGACACGATAAGATAGCAAAGTTGCATCATAGAAATATTGAGCCTTCGATCCAAGATCCTGATCAAACGAACAACATTCACTTTGGATATAGAGATGTGAGGGGTTTACACTTAGGACAGTTTGAGATTTGAAATCCCCAGAATGCGAAGTTCTGTCAACCGTCGAATCTGGAGATCAGACAATGACTGTTAGATTAGGGAAATCTACATCATCAGATTATGTCAGAAAATCTCATCATCAAGGACATGTGGCAGACCACGTTAGCAAGAACATGTGGAAGACTATGTCAGCAAGGACACATGGAAGCTTCTCATCTCGTGACATGTCATCGAGTGATGCAAGAGTTATGTCACTCCGGGAGTTTTGCTTCAAGATTTTTACCACCAGTAATCGACCAAATACCCATAGTCCCGAATTTCGAAGACCTGAAGTGGATACAAGTCGTTCGATTTGAAGATCACTTCGGGTGTATTCTCGATCGTTGATTGTGTAGTAGGATACGTGTTAACGGATCGTGAACTCTGGGTGAAAATTCTCTGGGAAAAATCGAAGGAGAAAGGTTTGATATTGCTAAAGTACCGAAGTCACGAAGTGAACAAGGACCATTGATCCAAGGGGGATGCACATCGTTGGATCGTGGACTCTAGGTGAAATTATTTTGGAGCAAGTGGAGTTTGAGAATCGAAACTCCTGAAGCCTGAAAGGTGAAATCAATATTGTCCGTTGGTTTGGAGGGACACATGTCATCTTATCGTTGAGACTAAGGATTGCACGTGGATAAATGAAAGAAGGCGGAATCGTCGATTGAAGAGGATATATATGAGCAGATCTTCCATTCTGGAAGATATTCAATCAACAACAACAGGGTTTGAGAGTTGAAACTCCCAAAGCTCGGATCACGAAAGAAACCTCAATCATTGATGGAGGAAGGAGAGATCTGGTCTATGGACTCGAGAGGACATATCTGAACCTTCCATTCAAGAGCACCATCAATATCATGAGATCAACGATCATGCTCCATTGCAGTGCCAGAACATGCTCGGGCCTTAATTTTTTGTAAGCGGGCCGCAATCGAAACCACGGTTTGGATAAAGGACACATGAAGGCTCGTGGTGAATTGTAGGGTGAAAATAAGTTTTTTCTAAACCACCTTTGGATGTGCCCACAACCGCTTGGTCACATAAATCTCATAGCCCAAGGTCATATCTTGAAATGGAGCCAATGCTCACTAGACATAAATCGGGAAGTGCCTTTTGAATAAGCCCTTGGTCATCGCAGGTGGTCACGCGAAGGAAGGGGATAGAAGCCAAAGAAGCCATAGTTGATTGGTTGTAATTGACAGAGAAGAAAAAGAGTCTCGATCGCCAGAGAAGTTAAGGAATGTCAACATAGCAACCACTGATGATGAACTCACAGGGAACAAAACTGCTAGAGAAGATGAAGAGCTACCATGATGATCAGGAGATGACTCGATGTGAGAAAAGCATGCAAAACAGAGAAGTGAAGTGATTTCTGTTGTCGAGCTATGCAAGCATGAGGAGGAGCTGCAATGAATAGCTTGTAGGGAAGAACAGTGACACAATGAAGGGCATGTAGAGGTATTGTGCATGAAGGATACAGAAGGTGCATAGAGAGTATAAAAATGCAGAACAAAGAATAGATGGGTGTTGTTGTTGAGAGTGACTCATGAGAGAAGAGAGATGTTGATGAAGGAGAGCAGAGCAGTGTAGCAGAACAGTGATGAGACTGGTAATCCATAGATAAACATTGTATCACTGTGATAAAGTAATAAAAAGAAAATATTTATATTTCAGGGTGGTAGGGAGGTGCTAGGGAGGATTGGTGTCCTCAAATTTTCAAGTGGGTGCTTGAGCACAGGGAGTTGTAGCTTCCATCTGGTTATAGCCAAAAAAACCAGGGTGGCAGGGTGGTGCAAGGGAGAACTATCATTCTTTATTATATAGGTTGGTGCCTGTGTGACGTGAAGTTGGTTCTTCCATCCAATTGGTGATGGAACACTCAGGGATTTGGTGCTTCCTTCTAGTGGGTGCTAGAGAAACTAGAGAGTTGGTTCTCTCAACAAGTTGTGCTTGTAAAACAGAGGTTGTAGCCTCAAGAGGAGTTGGAGCTCATAATATTGATAATGTAAATAAAATAAAGATTACTTATTATATCAAGAAGAAGAGGTTTTTCCCTTTATGTGTTTCCTCAGGAAATATCCGTCTCTATATATTTCATGTGTTTGTTTGATGTTTAAAATTCTATTGCTTACTTCCCTGGATCATTGTGATCATCATTGAGTGTTTTGTAAAGAGTTTAAAATGGGCATAATCATTTAAGATCAATAACAACTAATTGATCCCCCCTCTCGGTTGTCCAACAACCTTTTCATGCCATGCCATTTCATTACTTTCCTTTCCTTTCCATGTCATGCCTTTCATTGTCTTTCCTTGCCATGTCATTCCATGCTTTTCCATGCCTACCTTGACATGCCTTGCATTTCCTTTCCTTCCCAAACCATTCCTTTCCTTTCCAAACCATGTCTTTTTCCATTTCATGCCATAACTTGTTGTACCTTTCCTTGCTATGCCATGACATTCCATTCCTTTCCTTTCCATGCCATGCCTTTCCTTTTCATGCCATGCCATGCCATGTTGTTTATTTATTTTCCTTTTTATGCCATGCCATACCTTGCCTTTCCAAACCATACCTTGCCTTTCCAAGCCATTCCTTGCCTTTCCAAGCCATGCATTACCTTTTCATGTCTTTCCTTGCTATTCCATGCCTTTCCTTTCCATGCCATTTCTTTTCATGCCATTCCATGCCTTGACATGCCATGTCATGCCATGCCTTTCCTTACCTTTCCAAGCCATGCCTTTCCTTTCCATTCCATGTCATGTCATGCCTTTCCATGTCTTTCCTTTCCATGCCATTCATTTTCTTTCCATGACTTGCCATGCCATGCCATGCCTTGCCTTGCCATGTCATGTCATGCCATTCCTTTCCTTTCCATGCCATGTCTAGCCTTTTCATTCCATGCCAAGCCATGCCTTGAATTGCCTTGCCTTTCCATGCCATGCCATGCCTTCCCTTGCCAAGCCATGCCTTTACTTTCCATGCCTTGCCTTTCCATCCCATGCCTTTCTTTTTCATGTCATGCCATGCCATGGAATGACATGCTTTTCCTTTCCATGCCTTTCCTTTTCTTTCCTTTCCAAACCATGCCTTGCCTTGCCACTCCTTTCCTTTCCTTTCCATTCCATGCCTTACCTTGCCATGCATTGCCTTTCCATGACTTGCATTGCCTTGTAATGCTATGCCTTTCCTTGCCATGTCATTCCTTGCCTTTCCTTACTATGGCATGTCATTCCTTTCCATGCATTTCCTTTCCTTACCATGCCATGCCATGGCTTTCCATGAATTTCCTTTCCATTTAATGCCTTGACTTTCCATGCCATGCCTTGCATTTCCTTGCCTTGTCGTGCCATGACATGTCTTTCCTTGCCTTTACATGCCTTGCCTTGCCTTTTCATGTCATGCCTTGCCTTTCTATGCCACGCCATGCCTTTCCTTTCCATGCCATTCCATGTATTTCCATGCCTTGGCTTTCCTTTCCATTCCATGTCTTTCCATGCCATGTCATGCCTTGCATTGCCTTGCCAATCCATGCCTTCCATTTCCTTTCCATGCCTTGCCTTGGCTAACCACAATTCATCTAAAAGGTACTTTCACTATGATATTAAGAAAACTAATTATTTTTTAAAATATAGTTATTTTCATCAATAGAGATAATTTGTTTTCAAGTCAGTGTAACAAACAAATAACTACATTCATATATAATACCTTTTTTTTGCCTAAAAAAATAATGCTTGTACTAAATGAACAATTTTAATATGTAAAAATTACAATCAAAGGACTCATTAAGAATGTAATTCTACAACTTGTTATCCCATCTATCTTAGATAAAAATACTTGCATGATAATTTCAATGTCATAACATAAGCTCTCTTTATTCATATATCTAAGGTATCTTCATAGTTGTGAAACATGGATTATCATAATTAATAGGATTTACATAGAAAGGGATGTCACTAAATTGAATTATGTTACATCCTTGTGGTGTAGTCTCATTTTATTATTGATCCATAATTTCTTTTGGATTGCATGGAAAACAACATAACTTCAACGCCTTATTTAAAATCAAAAAAATAAAAACTAATATTTCAACTCAATAACTTTTATAACAAGATATAGCATGTAGACGTAGACCTAGACCTTGCCTTGCCTTGCCATGTCTATATTTTCTTATTATTCTTGTCATGTATTTCCTTGTCTTGGGGTTCACAATCCCTGGATCCCATTCTCAATTTTAGTACATATTTTTTATTGGAAGAAGGCCTAGTGTTCTCATGCCAGAAATCATGTACTAGTCCCTTAACTACTTCAATTAACTTCATGTCAGAATGAGGTAGCCTACTAGTGAGGGCCCAAAAATATCTTTGGCCACCTATGTTGAGATTATCTCATCTATTAGAATACTTTCTAAGGGTTTTGATATTGCATTTCTTGAGATGATATGTTTGTTGGAGAAAACGATGTTTTATTGTGATGTTGCTAACAATTGATTGCGAGAAGATACATTGGGTTGCATTACGGTATTTAGAAAGAGATTTCTTACCAATTCTTTGAAAACATCCACAAGGTTTCTAGCAATATAATGAATTCTTTCTAAATTTTCTATTGTTTTAATGCGTAAAATTCTCATAACAACGGTCAAACTTCTATATTTTAACAAAGCCAAAAATAATTGACGTTTAATGACATTGGATTTTGGCTAAAAATATTATTTAATTATTTTATAAGATTGATAATGAATAGTATGGTTAGGTAAATTACCTTCAAGTGATGCTAAAACACTTTCATCCACCTAAATGCATTTAGGATTTCTTCGCCACACACGGTTCAATCTAGGTAGGGACGACACATTGATTTTTGTAGCTTTAGGTAGCTATTCTCACATGGCCCTAGGTGTTGGGAATGTGGGAATCATTGTGGACACCATATCACACTTTAGGTTTGGTGAAAACCCCCTTATATTTGAGTGGGAGCTTCACGGATTTGGTGATGAGCTTTGTGGGCTTGTGTTGGGTCTTCACACACACAAGGAAAGCCTAATTTGATGTTGACTTGTGGAGGGGCTTCTATGTTGACCCCTAAGGATTGTATATAAAGAAGAGAGGTCATTGTGAAATTACACAACATGTAGAGTGTGTGGAGACATGATGGAGCTATAATAAGTGATTCTGCACTTGTGCTAGGAGGATTGGTGATCTCAACAAAGGGGAAGTTTGCAAGGTGGTGAATCTAGTCCAAGAGAGAGAAGAGAAAAAGGTCCCAGATGTGAGTTAATTTTTCATACCATACAGGATTTGTAGGAGGACGAAGAACGTATATACGTGGGTTGCAGAATGAAAAATTGTGTATAGGGTATACACAATTTGCAGCGGAGCAAACAACGTATGTCTGCAGGTTTCCAATTAGTGAATCACATATCTGAATTTCTGGGAAGTCATTATAGATATGTACAGGCTGACATTTGATGTCAGTAGGTCGTACATGTGGTCTATAATAGATTCATGTGCAAAGGAGATTTCGAGATACTGCTTAGTTATGCTTTTATTATTTGTATGGTTATTGAAGAACAAGGTTTTTCTCAATTTTGGTGACCTTGGAGGACAAGGTTGTCCTTAGATTTTGGTGATACTATATTGGCTGGGAGGGTTGGTTTTTCCCTCAGTATTTTTGATGTTAACAAGATTACAAAACTGAAATTTTGTCTCATGTATATTGATGATTCATCTCTAATATTTGTGTTTCCGCTACATATGTTTTCAGTCAATAATTTTGGTGTAAAGTTATTCAGTGATAACAATTAGCGTTTTATTGTTAGATCACTAGAAAACAATTTTTAGATCTGAAATTAGTCACATGGAGTTGCATGTGAAAATTGACATGGTATCAAAACTTGGGATATGAAGAAAAGGGGATCATCTTGAGACACATCTTTGGCTACAACACTGGAGTATTTTTTTTCATGTTCTTATTCTTGTTCCCGGAAGGTCACAGGTGATAGATCTGAGAGGTTGCTATGTTGAATATCGTAGGTAGAAACATGTTAGATGGTATCTAGTTTGAGACATGGGGTAGGTTGTTCAGATGAGGAGTTGTAGAATATTGAAGCTTAGTGCTATGGCAGGTTGGGAGTTCTAGTGGACTGGAAGAGAGCCCGGATCACAATGGTATGTTGTGTGGCAGATTGTCAACCCTGTGGATGGACTTCCGGTGACTTTTCATAGTGAGTTTCAATGGGTGAAACTCAGATGCTTTGGGATGGACGAGATAGTTTCATGTGTATCACAGGTTGATGAGATAGAGTCTTCTTTGGGATGAAGAGTTGCACATTTTCAAGGTATGATGATGTATTAGCTGTTTGAACCAAGATGATGAGGATATTTGAAAATATGAGTTACATAGGTCTAGAGTGGACTAGAATGAGTGTTCAACTGCATCTTGTAAATTCTAACCTTGTACAATATCTACTGCAAACTGATATTCAAAAAAGAACAGAAAAGATACAATGGAAAATACAAACATTACACATAGATTTTTCACCTAGAAACCCAAACCGAGAAAACCAAAATATATTATATTGATACACATTGTTTTACATCGTTTACAATACAATATACATATAGGAACCAGCGGCATCCAAAACCCTAACCGAATGACCTGGATTAGTCCAAAACCCTAATTCCTTAACCAGAACTAGAAAACCATCGGCAAAAAACCATGTGCTGAAAACCACCTAATATCATGTGGTCCCAGAAATATGTCGTCCCGATAATATGTCATCCCGAGAATATGTCGTCTCGGAAATATGTCGGCCTGAAAAAAAAAAAAATCGGGGGCGCTACCCCCGAACCCCTGCGCACCCAGCATAGGCGCTCAGACACAACTACTCATGCAAAGAATATAACACATACCCAACATTCTCCCACTTGTTGTTTTCTTTGCACACAGGGAGTTACAAGGTTACATAGTCAACAATCCAGGGCAGCAATGCCCATGGATCCTCTACACCAAGAGAACTTCTCAGTGCTCATAGATTTTGTTAATGAATCTGCAACATTCTTCAAAGTGTCCACCTTCATCAATGATACTTCCTTTTCTTCAATCATGTCTCTCACAAAGTGATATTGAACATCAATGTGCTTTGTCTTTGAATGATAAGCAGGGTTCTTCGCCAAGAAAATTGCACTCTAACTATCACACTCTATCCTTACAACTTCTTGTACCAACCCAATACTTGAACACAATATTTGTAACCAAACTGCTTCCTTACTTGCATGAGTGGCTGCCATGTATTCAGATTCTGTAGTTGAAAGTGCCACTACAACCTGTCTTTTGCTCATCCAACTTATTGCTCCTCCAAACAAGTTAAACACATACCCTCTTGTAGATATCCTACGATCCAAATCTCCAGCCCAATCTGCATCTACAAATCCATGTATATCAACCACTCTGTCCAATCCTGATCTTCCTTCGTAGCACAATCCATAGCTAGCAGTGCCACGCAAATACCTGAAAACCCATTTTACTGCTGTCCAATGCTCCTTCCCTGGTTTTGACATATACCTGCTCAAAACTCCCACTGCATGTGCAATGTCTGGTCTAGTACAGACCATTGCATACATCAAACTGCCAACT
>JZKD02S1714210.1:786273-810779 GCA_000966675.3 Picea glauca
ATTGTTTTACATTGTTTACAATACAATATACATATAGGAGCCAATGGCATCCAAAACCCTAACCCAATGACCTGGATTAGTCCAAAACCCTAATTCCTTAACCGGAACTAGAAAATCATCGGCAAAAAACCATGTGTCGAAAACCACCTAATATCATGTGGTCCCGAAAATATGTCTTCCCGGTAATATGTCATCCCGAAAATATGTTGTCCCGGAAATATGTTGGCCCAGCGAAAATATGTCGGCCCAAAAAAAAAAAATTGGGGCAGCTGCCCCCGAACCCCTGCTCGGGGGGCTCCGCCCCCCTGCACCCCCCTCTAACCCCCTTGCGCGCCCAACGCAGGCGCTCAGACACAACTACTCATGCAAAGAATATAACACATACCCAACACATCTTGGGACTGTTCAGAAAAAGGACATAGGATTAGTGGTAGCATGTGCAGACAAAAAAATTTTTTGGTGACTTGGATGATGGACTTGGGTAGAAGTTCATTGGATGGTTGTGACTTCAAAAGTAGGATGCTTTCCCCTGAGGATTGCATGGTTCTTATATAGTGGGAGCCACCGACACATGACTAGGGCATAGGATTTGTTCATGAGCTTCACAGTGTCCAAATTAGGTATGTGTGAGGAGCTTGATAGGAGGACTAGGCATGTAGTACAAGGATATAGACCAATGGTATTCCAGATGAAGTTAGGGGGTGCGTTGCGAGTGGAAAATTTGCTATGGTGCTAGGAGTGTGTTCTCAACCTCATGGATTGAGAAGTAACACTATGCATTGTTGTTCTGATATGGACATGTGTTATTGGATGTTGAGTTGGTCTTCCCAGGTTTTGGGAACCTTTTTTGTAGGGGATCTATGTACAAGAGATGTTGTCAGGGTTTGAGAGGATATGGACTAATTGTATCTAGGAGGAGACTTGATTCATGTCCAGGAAGGATATATATGGTTTGAGTGTCATGAATGTGGTCATTTTTCTTCACAATGTCCAAAATGGAGGGGAAGGGGAAGAAGGAAGCAAGCATCAAAAACAAAGATTGATGAGGTTGCAGACATGTTTTAGTGGGAGATCTTGTTGGTCTCTTCCCTTTCAGTCACAATTTCTAGTAGTGGGACTTGGTTGGTGGGTAACAAAGAATATTTCCATATGAAATGTTCTAGAGAGTTGTTTGACACTTTCATAGATATTGGCTTAGACTTTTGTGTGGATCTTGGCATGGGAATCAAGCATGCAATACAAGGATCTGGTACAATATCGTTTTGATTCAAGTCAGGAGAGGTGTTGAGGGTGTCAATTATGTTATGGCTACCAGAACTCGGGAGGATTGTTTTATGGGTATCATATATTGAGAGAAAGGGGTACCACATATGATTTTGAGTTACAAAGGTGTTGTTTATGCCCAGAGGATCTCACTTCATATAAAAAATGGTTCTTTGATTTAGATAGGTCCAACTATGTGTGTTGTGACCAACAGGACCAGAGAGACATATGAGGAGGCACAGGTAGCTCCACCAATGGTGAGGAAGGTGGACTCACCAACAATAGAGGTATAGAGGGAGAAGGTAGATCCACTAGTGGTTAGGAAGGTGGCCCCACCAATAGTACCGTCTCAGAGGGAGACAAATTTCATAAGGAGTCATCCCTCAGGATCTAGTAGGACTGTGTAGAGGATGGTGGATAAGGAGCAGGTAGCCTCGAAGGTTGTGTGGACTCAGAGGGAGTTAGGATACTGAGAGGGAGTCTGAATTAAGAGGGATTTAGTAGGCTCAGAGGGAGATTCAGTCACTTAGTGGGACCCAACCTTCAGATCCAGATGGGAGAGAAGCATCTTCCAAAATTTTCAATTAGGTGTCATGGGTTGATATGGAAAGACATGAGGTTCAAAGGTAAGAGTATTCTAGGAACAGGGTGTCTTCTAGGATGGGATCATGTTAGACAACATGATTTTATTCAGTGATTGAGTATGCAACTAGTTAGGAGGACTGGAGATTACTATTTTCTTTTGTGATATAAAGAGAAACTAATTAGATGGATTGGAGAGAAGTTGTGGTAGAGGTTATAGTATGTGATACAAAGCTACTTCTATGTGATGGTGGAGGATGGAATGCCTCCCTTGATAAGAGGGAGTGTTGATTCTTCGGTAGCATCAGAAGGAATTTCCATTTGTGGAGTGTGGTGATAATACTTTCCTCGCTAAGAGGGAGTTTTGATTTTTGTAGCTTTGGGTAGGTATTCTCACATGGCCCTAGGTGTTGGGCATGTGGGAATCATCATGGGAACCACATAACACTTTAATTTTGGTGAAAAATCCCTTGTATTTGAGTGGGGGATTCATGGGTTTGGTGATGGGATTTGTGGGCTTGTGTTGGGGCTTCACACCCACAAGGAAATCATAATATGATGTTGACTTGTGGAGGGGATTCTATGTTGACCCCTAAGGATTGTATATAAATAAGAGAGTTTATTATGACATTACAGAACATGTAGAGTGTGTGGAGACATGATGGAGCTAGCATAAGTGAGTCTTCACTTGTGTTAGGAGGATTGGTTATCTCCACAAAGGGGAATTTTGCAAGGTGGTGAATCTATTCCAAGAGAGAGGAGTGAAAAAGGTCACACATGTGATTGAATTTTTCATACCATATGTGATTTGGAAGAGTATGAAGCACATATATATGTGGGTTGCAGAAAGAAAAATCACGTATAGGTATACACAATTTGCAACGGAGAAAAAAATGCATGTCCATGGGTTTCTAGTTGGTGAATCATGTATCTGAGTTTCTGGGAAGGTACAGATCTGTACAGGCTCATAGTTGATGTGAGCAGGTCATACAATTGGTCTATAACAGATTCATGTGCAGAGGCGATTTTGATATATTTATGAGGTTTTATTTTCTGATTTGTACGATTATTGAAGAACACGGTTGTTCTCAATTTTGGTGACTTTGGAGGACAAGGTTGTCCTCATATTTTTATGATATTTTATTGGCTGGGAGGGTTGGTTTTTCCCTCATTATTTCTAATGTTAACAAGACTTCATAACTAAAATTGTGTTGAAATTGTGTCTCATGTCTATATATGATTCATCTCTAATCTTTTTGTTTCTACTACATAAGTTTTCATTCAATAATTTTGGTGTAAAGTTGTTCAATAATAACAGTTCGCATTTTATTGTTGGATTACCAGGGGAAAAAATTAGATCTGAAATTAGTCACATAGAGTTGCATGTGAAAATTGACATGGTATCAGAGCTTGGGATCTAAAGAAAAGGGGACCATCTTGAGACACATCTTTGGCTAAAAAACTAGAGGAGTGTTGTTCTTTTTCTTATTCTTGTTCCAGGCAGGTCACAGGTGATAGCTCTTAGAGAGAGATACAGTGACAGTTGTAGGTGGAAACATGTTAGATGATCTCTAGTTTGAGACATGGAGAAGACCATCTAGATGAGGATTTGTGGAATATTGTAGCTCGATGGTGTGGCAGGTTGGGAGTTTTGGTGGATTGACAGAGAGCCCATATCACAAAATTATGTTGTGTGGAAGATTGTCAACCCTGTGGATGGACTTCCAGTGAGTTTTCATAGTGAGTTGCAATGGGTACAACTCCGATGCTTTGGGATGGACAATAAAGTTTTGTGGGTATCATAGGTTAATGAGATAGAGTCTTCATTGGGACGAATATTTGCACAATGCACATTGTCAAGAGTTGCACAATGCAGATTGTCAAGGTATGATGATGTATGAGGTATTTGACCCAGGATGATGAGGAAATTTTCATAGATGAGTTACAGAGGTATAGAGTTGACTATAATGAGTGTCCAACTCCATATTGGGATTGTTCAGAAGAGGACACAGGATCAATGGTAGCATGTGCAGACACAAAGATTTTTTGGTGACTTGGATGATGAAATTGGGTAGAATTTCATTGGATGGTCGTGACTTCAGAAGTAGGATGATTTCCCTAGAGGATTACATGGTTATTATATAGTGGGATCCACTGACACATGACTAGGGAATAGGATTTGTTTGTGAGATTCACATTTTCTGACTCAGGTATCTACTAGGAGCTTGGTAGGAGGACTAGGAATGTAGTACAGGGATATAGAGAAGTGGTATTCTAGATGGATTCAAGGGGTGTGTTTCGAGTGGAATACGTGTTATAGTTCTAGGAGTGTGTTCTCAGCCTCATGGATTGAGGAGTAGCACTATACAATGTTGTTCTGATATGGAAAAGTGTTATTGGATGTTGAGTTGGTGTTCCTCGGTTTTGGGAACCTTTTTTGTAGGGGATCTATGTACAAGATATGTTGTCATGGTTTGAGAGGATATGGAATGATTGTATCTAGGAGGAGACTCAATTGGTTTCTAGGGAGGATACATATGGTTTAAGTGTCATGATTATGCTCATTTTGCTTCACAGTGTCCACATCGAAGGGGAAGGGGAAGAAGGAAGCAAGCGTCAACAATAGAGGTTGATGAGGTTGCAGACATGTTCTAGAGGGAGATCTTGTTGGTATCCTCCCTTCCAGGTAGAGTTTCCAACAGGGGGACTTGGTTGGGGGATGGTGGAGCATCTTGCCATATGACAAGTGCTAGATAGTTGTTTGACACTTTCATAGATATTGTCTTAGACTTGTGTGTGGAGCTTGGAACATGACTCAAGCATGCAGTACAAGGATCTGGTATAGTATCATGCTGATTCAAGTCAAGAGAGGTGTTGAGGGTGTCAAATGTGTTATGGGTGACATAAATCAGGAGGAGTGTTCTCTCAGTATCATATATTGAGAAACATATGATTTTGAGTTAGACATGTGTTGTTTATGCCCATAGTATCTAGCTTTAGATAATAAATGGTTCTTGGATTTAGACAGGGTGAACCTATGTGTGTTGTGACCAACAAGAGAATAGAGATAGATGAGGAGGATTAGGTAGCTCTGCCAGTGGTGAGGTAAGTGGCCCCACCAATAGCAGAGTTATAGAGGGAGAAATTAGCTCCACCAATGGCAAGGAAGGTGGCCCCACCAGTAGTACAGGATGATAGGGAATCAGAGTTCATAGGGAGTCATCCCTCGATATCTAGTAGGGAGGAGAAACCTTCCATTTTTGTGTAGAGGATGATGTATAGGGAGAAGGTAGCTCCGAAGGTTGTGTGGACTTAGAGGGATTTAGGAGACTCAGAGGGAGTTTGAATTAAGAGGGAGTCAAAAGGATTAGAGGGAGAGTTAGTCGCTTAGTGGATGCCAACCTTTAGGTACATATGGGAGAGAGGCATTTTCCAAGACTGTCAAGTAGGTTTCATGGGTTTATATGGCCATACAGGAGGTTCAGTGGTAGGAGGCTTCTAGGAAAAGGGTGTCTTCAATGATGCAATCATGTTAGAAATCATGATTTTCTTCAGTGATCGAGTATGCAACTAGTCATGAGGATTGGAGAGTAGTATTTTCTTCGGTGGTATAGGGAGAAACCAATCAAATGGATTGGAGAGTAGTTGTAGTAGAGGTTCTAGTACGTGAGACAAAAACACTTCTAGGTGATGATGGAGGATGGAATTACTCCATCACTAAGAGGGATTGTTGATTCTTCAATAGCATTGAAAGACATTCCAACTTTTGGAGTGTTGTGAGAATACCTTCCTCACTAAGAGGGAGTGTTGATTTTTGTAGGTTTGAGTAGGTATTCTCACATGGCCCTAGGTGTTGGGCATGTGGGAATCATCATGGGAACCACATCACACTTTTGGTTTGGTGAAAAATCCCTTGTATTTGAGTGGGGGATTCATGGGTTTGGTAATGGGATTTGTGGGCTTATGTTGAGGCTTCACACCCACAAGGAAATCTTGATTTGATGTTGAATTTTTGAGGGGATTCTATGTTGACACCTAAGGATTGTATATAAATAATAGAGGTCATTGTGACATTACACATCATGTAGAGTGTGTAGAGACATGATGGAGCTAGAATAAGTGAGTTTCCACTTGTTGCAGGGGGATTTGTGATCTCATCAAACGGGAAGTCTACAAGGTGGATAATCTAATCCATATGTAATTTGCAAGATGAAGAAGAAAATATATACATGGGTTGCATAAGGATAAATGACATATAGGGTATACACAATTTGCAGTAGGGAAAACAATGTATGTTCACCGGTTTCCAGTTGGTGAATAGCGTATCTGAGTTTTATTGGAAGTTACATATCTGTAAAGGATGACAGGTGATGTCAACAATTCATGCAGGTGGTCTATAGAAGATTCGTGTGCAGAGGATATTTTTAAATATTGTTGAGGTTTAATTTTATGATTTGTATGGTTATTGGAGAACAAAGTCGTTCTCATTTTTGGTGACTTTGGAGGACAAGGTTGTCCTCATATTTTGGTGATATTGTATTCGTTGGGAGAGTTGGTTTTTCCCTCAGGATTTCTGGTGTTAATAATATTACAAAAATGAAATCGTGTCTCATGTTTATTGTTGATTCATCTATACCTCTTGTTTAATAATGAAATTTTATGGATATGACCATATGTCATCAGAACTGATCAGAAAAAGGGATTCGTTAGGCAAGGAATCCTCTTCCACATTTTATGTCTCAGTAGAGGGAAGGTCACATATCAGTTTGACAAAAAACAAAGATTTATTTGACTTAGCGCATTCAAACTCCAAGTCAAACTCTTGGAGAATCACTATCCATTTGGAGTACTTTCCCCCTAGCAATTTGTGAGTAAGGATATGTTTCATGGGGTTGCAATCAGAAATAACATTGGCTCTGTGTAATAAGATATAATGATGAAAGTGTTGGACAACTTGAACAACTTCCAAGGCTAGTTTCTCCACATATAGGTATTTGGTTTCAGTAGTTGTGAGACTTTGACTCAAATAAGATATCACATGTTCGTCATGTGAATCATCCTCTTGAACTAAGACCATGGAAATGGTAGAGTCTGAAGCAACTAATTAGAGGAAGTAATCCCGACTATAGTCAGGGGGAAACTCTAATGGTGTATGGGTTAAGGAAAGTTTCAAAGCTTCAAATGATTTGTTTTTTGTATCGTCCCATACAAACTCGTAACCTTTCTTGAGTAGTCGAGTGAATCCTTTCACCAGTTCAGTGTAATTGGGGATGAAATAACACAAAAATATTTCCTTCCCTTGCAAACTTTGGAGCTGGCGTAGTGTGGAAGGAGTAGGTAGATTAAGAATACCCTCAACCTTCAAGGGGTCTACTCAAATCCCATGAATCTACATGATAAAACCAAGCAGTTGACCGGACTCCACACAAAAAATACATTTGTGTGGGTTCAAACGTATACAATAATAACGACAACATACAAAAATGGCCTTTAAATGTGTCGGGTGATTTTGGCGACGCATGGAATGCGTCGGGATATCGTCAATATAGGGTTTCACAATGTTATTAATATCATGGAAAGCGTAAGAAATAACACACTGAAAATTCGCACCAGTGTTCTTGAGACCAAAGGGTAATTTCTGGTAGGAAAAGGTTCCCCAAGGGAAAATAAAAACAGTCTTGTGTTGATCCACTGGTAAAATATTAATTTGATTATAGCTGGAGAAACCGTCCATCAAGGAGAATATTTCTCTCCCAGCACAGTCGTCGACGATATAGTCGACAAAAGGGGTAGGATAATTTTCCTTAGGACAAGCTTTATTTATGTCCCTATAATCTACACAAACGCGGATCATTCCTTGTTTCTTATTTACCAGAGCAATATTGGATACCCAATCTGTCAAAGCCATAGGATAGATAAAGTCAGCTTTAATAAGTTTTTCAATTTCAAGCTTGATCGCAACAGCTTTATGTGCATGAACTGGGCGAAGTCTCTGTCGAATGGGTTTAGCGTCTGGATATGTCTTAATCTTGTGCACAACAATATTGAGATCAATACCTGGAATTTATTCATAACTCCATATGAAAACGTCATGGAATTATTGGAAAGGGAATTTATACGTGTGGACCTCATCTGCAGAGAAGGAGGCCTCAATATGAACATTCTCCACAACTCCGGGTTTAATCAATATGTCAAGAGGAATGGTAGGTGAAATGTTACTCAAGTTCCTTTCGTAAAATACATCATGTGTTGACTTTGGAATTGAATAAATCAAAACAACGGTCGACATAGTCGAAATCCATTGGTAGCTCTCGATGGTATCACATTCGAGAAAGATAATGGAGTGATGATGCCCATCATCCCATGGAGTATCTTCTATAGACATGACTAACATGATCATCTCAGAAGTAGGAAAGATCACGCGGAATGGATTAGGATATGAATCACAGAGAGAAGGAGGAGAGGGGGTTGCCGATTGAATAGCTTGATAAGCGGATTCAACCAGACTTAAAGGCATTTTGTCATCGTAACGAAGGTAATCACCAGACCTGGGTACTACCCATGGGTCATATGACTCATATGTTTCATGAACGGTGGTTGATATCATGTTAATAGAGGCAACAAAAGGAGGGGGAATATCGGGTGGTGGGATTGGAAATGTACCCATCAAATTTGAATCTTTTAAAAGACCCACTCTGACATTCTCATAACCAGGAGGTGTCTTCGAGATAAAAGGTACGTTTCTAGTACGGGATTCAGAATTAAAGAAGGCCAGTTGGTCAACCGTAACAAATTTTCCTTGGTGCGGGAAACGTAACACATGAAAAGGGTGGACACAACTACATGCATGGAATTGATCCATCTACGACCAAGTAAAAGGTTATAATCAAGAGTTTCATTGAAGACCTCAACCTCAACATTGACCAATTTACCTTCAAATATAATAGACAATGAGGAAAGAACACCATAAGGTTTAAAACCTATACCATTGAAATCCTTAAGTGTATTGTGTGATTCAGTGAGGGTAGGAGATCCAATAGCTTTCCAAAAAGTAACGGACATGACGCAAGTCGAGGATCCTTCATCAATCATGGTTCTATAGATATTCTTGTTTTCAACAACAACTTGGATCTGAAATGCTAACTGAGGAGGAAGCCTTGGAATGTGATCTTCCAAGTCAAATATTATCAAATTAGTATATGTGGGATCAATTCCACCAATGGCCTTTAACAGTGCCTTACGTTGATCAGGAAAACCTTGAAGGACTTCAAGAGATAACATCGTGGAGGGTGTTTGCGCAAGGATTCTACAATACTATAGTTTTGAGCAACATGCATGTGAGGATTAAACGTAGACTTTCAAAAAGAGCCCTTGGGAGGAGGGTGAAGTATTATATCGATACCCAATCGTTCAATATGAAGAGTACCATTTGGAGGTGAATTTGGGGGAGGAGTTTGAACCAACAAAGGTGTTATATCATCAACTTTCTCTTTCGACGAAGAGTAATCTCTGGCTCGGGTTGTGACTACAACTTCATTCTTTTTGGAGTCACTAGTACACATAAGGACATAAGATGAGGTAGAAGGAGAGGCTTGGTCATGAATGACTAATTGGGCCTGTTGTTGAGAAGGGAAAGGTTGTGACAAAATGGTAGGTGTAGAAGTCTTCTTGGTCCCTTGGAGGTACTTAGTAACCTCAGTGCATCTTGGACAATCTTTCGTGTAATGATCATCACCACAAATAAGACAAAGGTAACAAGGTTTATGTTTATCTTTCTCATCATAGGTTTTCATTTTGGATTTATCAGATTGTGGATTATTATTCTTGTATTCCTTATTCTTACCCTTCCCTTTATTCTTATTTTGATTCTTTTCAGTAGGTGTGGATTGAATAGAATTAACATCAACGGTCTTATCAGTGGAAGGAATAGGAGAAGGAGTATTTTGTACATTAGAATTATTATATTTGGGATTGGTGTGACTGGTGTGCATAGACTAGGTCTCATCATTAAAGGTTCCAATCACACCATCAACAACATGAGAAGATATTGGAGGTGTTGGGGTAGGAGTTGTGGAAGGACAAGGAGCGTTAGGGATCAAATCATAGTGTTCCCATTTGCGAATAAATGAGATCTAGATATTGATCACGACTGATCACCTACTCTTCGATGAAAACACTTCCCATGGTGACATCATGATCAATAGGTCCAATGAGTTATTTGGTAAACCACTTAGCCAATAGTTGATCAGGAAGAGGAACTTTGATCAAACATCTTCTCCTCCTCCACTCATGGATGTGATCAGAAATATGAGTGGACGAGGATTGTTTAAAAGAACTCAAAATTTTGGTTCTTGTCTCGTATCAATTTGGCAACTGGTAATGTGTCAAAAATTCCATGGCTAGGGTGTTAAATTCATTAAATAAACCTCGTGGTAACTCAATTTACCATTTTTTTGTCAAACTCGTAAGAGTTTGTTGGAAAAGTCGTAATCTGACGGAGTCATCCATCAAGGATTTGGATGAACACCATATATTAAAAGTCATAAAACAATTATTCGGTTCCTCTCCCACTCGACCATCAAACTTAGGAATGTCATACAGTAACTTGGTTTTTATGATAGGACAATAAGGAGAATGTAAAATAGGATCATTCAAAATCCTAGACAGATCAAGCAAATCCAAAGTGGCCAGAAAAGGAAATTGTCTGTTCACTTGAGGAAACGTGTGGTTCTGAGGGGGAAACCCTATAGGTATACCAATAGGACCATAATTCATCTGCATATAATTAGACAGTCTCGACAGATTCAGTTGTGGAGTATTTGGAGGCAAATAGCCCATAGGGTTGGGTTGATTAGGTATGTTCCCTTGAAAAGGAACATTAAATTGAAATTTTTGACCCCAAGTGGGATTCAAAGAACCTGGATATGGTTGATCGAGGTTAGGGGGCACAAAATAATTGAATTGATAATGTTTCCCCCCAGACGGTGGTAGATTTACTTGGAAAGGAGGATTCCAAGGTTGAGTTTGTAACAAAAGTATGTTTTTTCCATAAATTGGGTTATGTACTCCAATCTGGGGTTGCCCCCCAAGTTGAGGTTGTTCCCCAATATGAGTTCATCCCCAAAATTTAGGTTCCCCCCCAGCTTGAGGTTGACCTCCATCAAGAATCTAGAAACCAGAAGTAATAGAAAGACTAGTGCCTCCAAATGGATTGGAGCCACTAGGGCCAAGATGATGAGATCTTCTAGACAAAGGTGGAGGAGGAACATAAGGCCCTCTGGAGAGAATCTAGGCAGGTGTAGGAAAAAAATGACTCACAATGTTATACCTAGGAGGAACAAAAATTCCAGAACCTCTGGATGGAACCTGAGTAGGGATAGAAATGGAAGTATTCAGAGCTCTATACTCAGGGGGAAGTGATGGATTTGGTCTAGGTGGAAGTGGTGTTCCAATAGGGGTTTGACTGATAACCACATTCCCAGTAGAAACCTTGGTAGCTCGTGGGACCATAATAGAATGGGCCATCTGGAGAGGAAGAATTGAGTGGGAACAAACCAATAATTGGTCTGAAATGATGGTGAAACTACTGATAGTACCAATGAAATGGTCTAAAGGTATCGTATAGGTAACATATGTCTCAGGAACTTGTGATGCCATAGGTGGATCATGACCTACTCCTAGGTTGTCGCAAATATCATGTACTGTCAAAGGGATGGAACTAGGATTAGAAATTCCGACAGTGTGAACCGGTGTCCTAAATGATTCACTTTGAAAAGGTGGATCCTCTACTCCAGATCCTACATTAGGTCCGGTAGGTACTTTAGTATTATCAACAACAACAATTTTTCTAGATGATTTAATCCGAAGTATACATGCATCTTGCCTAATATTCAATAACATATTTGGGAAAGTCGGAAATATTTTAAGGAATCTGAAACTATTATGAATCCCTCCAACAAGTGTGTTCTTCCAACTTCAGAAGTTGCTTCATTGTTTACTACTCCCTCAGGAGATCCTTCTGGTGAGTTAGGAAGCAAAGTTTGGTAACCTTCTGGATCTTCTGGGGGTAGTATTTTCATCCTACGTGAACAATGAAGGCCGAAGTTAGTTGAACCAAATAAAGGATGAAAAAAATCTATGGACAACTAGAGAAAATAAATAACACTCACTAATAAAATCTAGGAATCAAACCAAGCAAACAAACCTTCTTTCTTTGAATTCACTAGTTGGTGATGAAATCCAATGTTTTGAAATCAAGACAAGAAGAGGCTAGGATAAGCAGGGGGAAAAGTTACGTTGATGACCTGCTTAACAGACTTACGCCCTGGTGCAATATCCCAAACATAATCGTGGGTATACCCTCCAAGGAGCCCGAGTGAGTTTGGCCAACGTTGATTCTAGGTACCGTGAAGACTTGTCCCTTCGCAGTCACCTCGTGTAAATACCCTAAATATATAGGCTACTAATGTTACCACTTACTGTAATGATGCCTGGGGAAACAATCGACAGTCTGATCCATGCGCAAAGGCAGGGTATCTAGCTCAAAATCAACTCGAAAGGATTCCACTCATAATTGAGGATATACCTTCAAGTGACCCCCAATAATACATGCAATCTCTACACTAATACCAACAAAGTAGGGTGAGTAAATCTGCCAATCTTAATGTGACCTTAGGTTTGACCCTTGTGTGAGAAGGGCATCCCAAGACAAAATGTAGCAATTGGATTTGAACTCTCCCTATCACAATATATTGTTGTGTGTTTTGATTCCTTGGAGAGTGTGCCTTACAACCTATACCAAAGCATTATCCTAGCTAATGTTGGTGAAAAATATCCATAGAAAATAAAATTTATTAATAAATTTTAAATTTACGCTATGTTTTAGAGGTTGTTGTTTACTAAAAAGGGAGATGAAGATGAAACTGATGATGTTGTGACCTTGACCCAATAAAATGAAAAACTAGATGAATGTGAAACTTTTCAATTCAATGAACTCTAATTACAGTAGGGATAATGTATTCTTTTGAAGCACAAAAAACTATGAATTTAAATTTCTTAAATCTGAATGAATACAATTCCAAATAATCATGAACTACAAAATTTTCCAATTCTTCTCTTTAACCAATATTTCAAATGTAAAAAATTTCTTAGGAGAGATTACTACAAAGAATAAATGAATTCAGTTCTTCCTTTTCAAAACAAAATCAGAGAGGTGGTGATGAAAGGAAAAAGTAATCCAAGAAAATCAATACTTTCTCAACACAATTCCCAAATCAAACTCGTAATATAGACAAAAATGAAAAAGACAAGAAAACCTTTTGCCATATGCAAGCAAAAAGTGTTTCTTAATCAATCAAACAATCTGGAAAGGAAAATCAATCCAAAACTTGAAACAAAATAAATACCCTTTGTCAAACAAGCACTCAGATCAATATCTGAGATTATATCCTTGAACAATGAGCACAAGAAAAAACTTGCAAAACGCAAAGAAAGACTTTCAATCATTGAAAACCAATCACAAGAAAGCTTTAAACTAATGAATCAATCAAATACTCGCATAATAAGTTCACCCCCGGAAACTAAGGAAAAATTTGGAGGTAAAAGACAAATTGACTCACTCCAACAAAATCTACAGGAGTCATCGCGGGTTGGGTATAGGACACAATGCGACGAGCAAAGGTCGTCACAGACTACTAGAAAAGCACAGTGCGACGTCGTCATATTGGATTGGTCAAGCGGGATGTGACGTCTAAGGGTCGTCGTAGGATTCTAATGAGACATGGTGCAACGACCTCTGTAAATGAAGAAACAATTGGAGAAAGACAAAAAATCTAAATGAACTTCCAAACCCAGGGAGTCCAAACGGATCACCTACATACTCAAAGAGTGAATTTAATCAAAAGAAGGCAAGATAAAATCAAATGGGAAGCAAAAAATCAAAAGGAGGTCATATCCCCAATATGGTCACCAATTTTTTTATGGGACTTATCGGTAAATTCAGACATAAACATATCTCCCTATATACGCCTAGATCTAGAACAAAACATAACATAATATGATGCTTTCCCTAATATCTAACTATTGAGTTTACTAGTTAACAAGATATAGACAACATACCATTTAAATGTCGCTTCCTCCTGCCATTTTCATCCTAGATCCACTCTAGTGCTCCTGTGATATTGAATCTGCAAGGGAACACAAGCCAACCAAAGTGAAAGAAATCCAATACACTCAACAATAAATTATGCATCTGATCAAGGAATCATACAATAAAACAAGACAAGTTTTATGGGAAAGAAACATATCATTGTATTATATTTAAAGTGAAAGTGGGGATTACAACCAAATCCTTGATGATGCAAGGTCCCCTCTCGATGACCCTTTTCTCCAACACACACACTTGCTCCAAACTTGAATGAAGAAGATACACAATGACTTGATAAACTGAAATGAAGCTCTCAAGTATGAACTGAAGTATAATTCTTCATCCAATTCTTAGCCTATTCAATATTAATATTGCTTGAATTAACCTTCATTAACCTTAGCCTTTTCATGATAAATCCCTCTTTATATAAGGGAGAGAGAGATGGTTGAAGAGATTAGGATGATCACACCAAATCAAAGAAGCAAGTAATATCCAAATCATATGGACGCCACCTCATCTTCTAGAAGACTCCCTTCTATAAATTTCGTGAAACTCGACCTTTTCTTAAGCTTTTAACATCATCACACCCTAGTTGTAGAACAGCCTACAGAGACATTGCAACCCATCTTTAGGGTAGGGGGCGACGATCAGGCATCGTCGCACCCTGTATATAGTGTAGTCTTTGAAGACCTTCCTTAATAGGGTTTTTGAGAAGAGAAAGTCAATCACTTTCCTCATGAAGAAAGGATCTTTTTGGGAGCATGAACATATGTTGTCAATAGATCACTACGGTGAACAAAATAATGTGTAACACCAATGGGATATTGTGCGCCTAAAATGCAGATTGTATGAAAAAGTTACAACCTGGGAAGTTGATGTACTAACTTACCCAAATGGGGCCCACCTGACTTTTGGCGCTTCATCTCCTAGGGTTAGGTTTTTGGATATCTAGGGTTTTTGACATTCCTATTTATTATAAAAGGCCTTCAAAGCCTCATTGTAACCATCTTCTTGTGAATGAGTGTAGCCATCACATCTCTTCTCAGAGATAATATGCCACCATTTTAGCAAGCTTGTTTTCCGCTGCATTTTACAGTTTCATCTTATTTCCTTATTGAGTAGAAAACCAGTTTTATTGTATCTTTGTTATTTTGTGTTAAGCATATGTTAATAATCTATAGTCATTTTGTTCTTCTCATAAAATCTAGATCACCTGGAATTTGTATCACACTTGGAAGGGTTATTTTCCTCCCATCGTGCAATGCCAGTTGAACTCTTCCTCATACGACAATTATGGTTATCGATTCTTCCCCCAAGAACACATCACCCCCATCATATCATTCATATTTATAGAACCATTATTTATGTGGTGTCATATGATAGGATTATTTTGAGTCAATCAACCAAACATATTGATTCGAGTGTGCATTGGTCTACATCAGGTACACATCACCTCCCTTTTTCGAAGTCAACTTTCTCTTAGTCGACTACTTCTTGTTGGATCCATCACTGAATTCAGTTTCCTTAGACTTATAGTCCTTTTTATAATGCCCATATTTACCAAATTTCCATCAGCTTCACGTTGACTGAACTGGGGATTTAGATCGACCCTATGACTTGAGCTTTCTACCAGAGAATATGCCTTTATCTCTATCTATCTATTGACCTTTCACTACTAGATCATATTTGGTTGATGCTTCCATGTTCTTCCTTCTCATTTCTTCTGACAACAGAGAAGAAACCACGTCCTATAGTATTAGTGTGGTTGTATTACTCCTAATAGCCATGAATAAGCTATCTCGGTAGTTTGGAAAAGAACATAATAGACTAATACACTTCTCCTCATCAGTGATATTAATCACCATAGACGATAACTGGATTAACATGGTATTAAATGCATTTAAATTCTCAATCACCAAACTTACTCATCCTCAGTGTTATCACATTAACAATTTTTATATCGGGATCTAATTTTTTTTTAGATTCAATGAGATGCTATACCACAGTAGATGCGTGATAGTTTAGGGCACTCGGATATATCCCATGGCATATATAGCAGAGGTGAGAAGGGAGTAGCTCGACGAACCGTTGATTTTGAAGAATTCCAGATCCATGGTTGATGCCCACATCAGACCAACGAATAGCACAGAACTTAACATCGCAAAGGAAGACCGGAAAAAACCATTATGTTTTTGATGGGGAATGTGTGGCACTCTTACACATGCATCGAGGTGGACAACAGATTTCCTGAAACCAATTTTCCTATGGCCCCGATGTCACGTGGTTCAAAATGTCACATCAATAACTCATGGGGAGGATGGTGGTTGGTCAGATCACCTCACATCACTGATCTAGGCACTCTCCCAAATGACGTGCCAAAAGGATGATGTTGCATAGATAATTCGAGGTCCATCATTCAAATTCGATTGATGAAGCATGGAATACCAACGTACTGTGACAATAATTCATGATTAAAGTACAAAAAAACAACAATTCTCATATATGAAATCATTTTATCTTATTCTGGGAAATTGCCATCTTATGCGTAAGGAAAACAAGCTCGACCTATGTTCTTGAGTTCTGTAATTTCAAAGGGTGGCCAAATCAAGGTCTCTGCAAGGTTCAAAAGGTATGGATAATACTCATCAAACGGTGTCTGGCATGACTGGGTTCTCAACTAATGTACTAAGAAGGTCGATCAGTAAGAAAGTAAGATGGGTCTTGCAGATATTGGCGGCTAAATTTCATACCGAACCTGAAACTAAGATAGAGTCGGGGGGAAAATTAAACCTAGTTATGAGGGATCTCATCATAAATGAACATGCAGACAACACCTACCACTTAGCCGCAAAGAAGAAGAGAAAAAGGTGGAGGACAGAGGCCAAAACCCAGATGATAGAGAGCGTCGGAGAAAATCTCGATTGGTGGAGTACCCTAGAAGAGGAAATCGCCAAGCTAAGGTGAATCCTCAGGTGAAAGTTTGGTGTATTTCAGAAAGTTTTGGATAGATGTTGGCTTAAGAAAAGGGAGTCCTGATATGACATACCGATTACTAACGGTCCCTTTAAATAGTATAATTGTTCTTCCTTTTCGTAACTTGTATCTATTTTTGAATTATGAGGAAGTCAGAACATTTTAAATTCCATACGACATACCTCTATATATTCTTGGCTTCACGAGTATAGAAACAAGGAGAAAGGAGGAGCCTACCCTCTGTGCAGGAAAACCTTGTAAATTTCTGGGATTGAATCAAATACATATGCAAAAGAATTTTGAATTGTTCATGAAAAGATTCTAACAGATGGTGCTATGAGTTTTGTTTCCTTTCATCATATATATTTCTCTTGGCCTATCATTTCATTCATATTATCTTCTATTTAAATTGGAGGGTTTAAAGGCCCAAAATTCATCCTGTGACGCTCTCGGATTAAGCAATTTAAACTATGTGATTGTCTTCTTAACTTATTCAGAATTCATTTCAGCAATGCTCTGATACAGTTATTTGTCTTCTTTATCTTCCAAAATATCTTTTTATTTCAAGAATAACTCAGATTCATTGCCTTATTTATAATTTGTCCTCTGGAGAGTTCTATTGATTGATGCACTATTTCCATTCACTTTCATAATTTTGACTCCATAGCCCATAGTGTTGCCCCCTTCTTTACCATCAACTTTATTAAAAATCCTCTAAAAAAGCCAAATCTAGCCACTGATTTTCATAGATATACCTAGTGACACGAGAGAGCCCTATCTAAGTTGACAAGGCTAGTGCCTCAACTCTAAAGTTGGTTGCAACAATTACCCCTATCATTTTTTTTGATAGTCGGGGAGATTTACAGGGTTCTAACATTCTATCATTGTTGTCGGGGATCAAAATTGAAATTTTTTCCCTGGGAAGAACGACATGGTTGAGTTCTAAGGTCTGAGAGCGACATACACTTAGGCACACATTGGCTGTATTCCTGCTATGGTGACTCCACTAATAAAATAATTTTTAATTTCCAAGAGGTGACTCTTCTCTCAATGCTTCAAGCACATGACAGAGACTTCACTAAAAGATGAAACCCCTTGACAGGGGCGAGGAAAGACATCATGAGGGAAAACAGGTACTCAAAATGGGACCTCTTACAAAGCATTTTACTTTTCATTTTAGGTTGCCTTTGCTCCTTCCTTGAATATGCTAAACGAACTTTATTTTACCTATTGTACTTTAATATTGATCAAGAAAGACTTGCAATTGTATTTCCTCCTCTATACGTTGCACGTGCATACCCTCACCTTGTCATTGGTTCTGATAAAAAGTTTTTACCTGGGTCACGCAATGAAAGTGACCAAGTTGATGAATCATGTGAGACTTAGACCAATGTTTCCCCCACTGTTCTTGGTCCAACACCCCCTAAGGCCCAACATAGGTATAGACTCTTAAAGATACCCCAAAGCCTTCATGATTTACCTCCAAATTTCTATGAGTACCTACCTGTGTTCGGCGAAGAATTGGATACAATCTCGGCTGAAAAGAACATTCAAGGGTTTGATCATTTTATAGATTTATTCGAGATTGACCATGATGATGTCTGTATGAGAGTTTTCTCTCAATCATTGAAAGGAGACACCAAACATTGGTTCAAACATCTACATCCAGAGACCATCAACTCATGGGTAGAATTGAAGGTCTTCTTAAAGTTTTGGGGTAGAGATAAATCCTTAGAGCGACAAATCAATGAGTTTTATACCTTGAAAAGACACAACAATGAAGCCATTTCTGTGTTCAGTAGAAAGTTCTCTAGCATCTATTATAATTTTTCTGAAGAAATTCAACCCTCTGAAGCTACTGCCATGCTCCATTATGCAACTACACTTCATCCAAATTTTTCTTTCCTCCTGATGGAAAGAAGACCTAAGTCCTTACAAAAAATGTTTAGTGATGCTCAAGAAATTCAGCACAACATCCATGCATGTAATCTGATCCAGAATGAGGAGTTGAATTCTCAAGAGCATGAAAGAAAATGTGAACAGGAAATAGTTGATTGGAATTTTAAGCATAGAGTAGACCATATCATTGGTTCTCTCGAAGTTTCCAATGAAAATGATTTTGCAAAGAACTATATTCCACTTGTTGAGAGAACGGATGTTGATTTAACTTCTAATCCATTCCATGATAAGTAGGGGACTTATGATTTTATGTATTCATTCGTAGACAATCAAGAAGACATGTTTGCAAATTAGTTTGTTGAAGGACATGTTGATGTCCCAGAGTTGTTCTTGTTAGATGATATTGCATATACTACTAATTTACCTATATATTATGAATACGATGATGACTGTGATGATGACTCCTTAGAAAAACCAACTATATGTCCCCTATCAGAATTTTTCTTCCAGTAGTATAATGAAATGACTCAACTTACATATCATAGTTACAAAGAAGAAAGTATTGAATTAGCTAAAGGGAATTCTTTACCTTTATGCTTTTCTTCATTCAAATTTTTGAAAGAAAATCCTAAGATCATCATTGAGGAGAGTAAAGTTGTTATTATGAAAAACCACGCTAAATTAATGAAGAATAATGAAAAGATGTCACAACACTCTTTTCGTGTGTCTGAAAACCCTATTACTTGAACTGAAATGCATCCATCTGTTGAGGATAAAATCGAAGACGGTTTCGAATCAGGTAGGACAACCCTACCATTATGTTTTGCTTCCTTTGAATTGTTGAAGAAAAATATTTGTAGCATCTCAGGTCAGGGATCCTCCGAGCATGAGCGGAGTGGTGATGAAAATATTATGAATGATTACATAAAGGGTCATGCCAGCTCAGGTTCATAGTCTATGTTCAGCTATCAGCCTGAAAAGGAAGAATAAGTTGCTCCAGAAAGTATTGTTCAAGGTCATTTTCTCTCTCTCGAAATCAGTATAGATTCTCACCATGAAAAAGTGTTTCAAAGTATTTTCTCTTCCCTTGAGAATGACGTTGTGGTTCAATTTTTAAACAACATAGACATAGATGAAGATTCTGAAATTGCATCTATGGAAGTCTCCAGCAATAAAAAAACAAATGACATAGATTTTTGGGAAAGAGACGAAGAAGTATATACCACTTTTCCATTAGAAATATAGAAATATAGCGAGGGGGCAATGGTTTTATATGAGTCATTTGAAAATCAATGTTTTGAAAATTCATCCATAAGCGTTCTAGACTATGAAATAGTGTGTGTTGTTAGCTTTTCATAGTTGCTAGAAGATTATGAGAAGGAACTTATTTCAAGTAATTCGTTTGATAGTCAAAATGGTTGTATTCAAACAAATTCACAAAAATTTAATAAAACCAAATCAAAGTTGTTTGATGAACAAGAGGATGGCCTTGATGCACATAATATGGTTGTCATATTTGAAGATGTTCAAGAATGTATGAATATTTTTGTTGATATGCATGGAAAAGAAGACAATCTTGTCGTTTCCATTTCGTTCGAAAATGTTCTCAGGACAAAAGAAATAGAGCAAAAATAGCTAACACTGATGAAAGAGGCTTGCCTTTAATTTTTTTCTCATCAAGGAGAAATGATTTTTCATGGTTTTCAAGATCCGGTGGCCATCCTACTACAGTATTCAATCAAGGATGAATTTGTTTCATTCATAAGATTAGAACTTGGTTTCAATTTATTTTTTCAGCCACCATCTTTTACATTTTTCTACCAACTTAAGAAAAATGTGGACAAAGGAGAATCAGGAAACCAATTGCTTGATTGGCTGCATTGGCACTTTAGCATCACTTGATTGAGTAGCCATCCTAGCAGTTTTGGGGTAGGTAGGGATGTGAAAATAATCTTTTCGGTCAAGTCTTTTTCAGTTTGAGTTTTCTAGTACTAAATACAGTTAGTTTTCAATAATGTACTTGGACGTGCCACACACAGTTGAAAGCAGTGCACAGAGCTTGGCAGGAGCAAGGTACACACATGTTTTAGGAACAACCCATGGATCAGGCACCGGGTCTATGAGTTCTTTGCTACCTTGTTGAAAGGATAGAATCCCTAGTTGTAGCCAATGTTATCATTTTAAGAATTTTTATATCGGGATCTAAAATTTTTTGAGATTCAACGAGATGTTATACCACAGTAGAGGCATGATAGTTTAGGGTGTTATCTATATCCCATGGCATATATAGAGGAGGAAAGAAGGGAGTAGCTTGGCGAACCGTTGATTTTGAAGAATCCCAGATCCATGGTCGAGGCCCACATCAAACCAATGAATAGCATGAAACTTAACATCGCGAAGGTAGCCCGGGAAAAACCATTATGGTTTTGATGGGGAACATGTGGCGCTCTTACACACGCATCGGGGTAGACAATAGATTTCCCAAAACCACTTTTCCTATGGCCTCGATGTCACGTGGTTCAAAATTTCACATCAATAACTCACGGGGAGGATGGTGGTTGGTCAGATCACCTCACAGCATCGATCCAGGCACTCTCCCAGATGACGTGCCAAAAGGACTTTGTCACATAACTAACTTGAGGCCCATCATTCGAAGTTGATTGATGAAGTGTGGCATACCAGTGTACTGTGACAGTAATTCACAATTAAAGTACAAAAAACCATCAAGTCTCAGATATGAAATCATTTTATCTTATTCTGAGAAACTTCCATCTTATGAGTAAGGAAAACAAGCTTGACCTGTGTTCCTGAGTTCTGTAATTTCAAAGGGTAGCCAAATCAAGTTCTTTTCAAGGTTCGAAAGGTATGGATAATACTCATCAAATGGTGTCTGGCGTGACTGGGTTCTCAACTAATGTACCAAGTAGGTCGATAAGTAAGAAAGAAAGATGGGTTTTGCAGACATTGGCGACTAAATTTCATACCGAACCTGAAACTAAGACAGAGTCGGGAGTATATTAAATCTTGTTATGAGGGATCTCATCATAAATGAACGTGCAGACAACACTTTCCACCCAACTGCAAAGAAGAAGAGGAGAAAAAGGTGGAGGATAGAGGCAAAAACCCAAATGATAGAGAGTGTCAGAAAAAAATCGATTGGCGGAGTACCTTGGAAGAGGAAATCACCAAGCTAAGGTGAATCCTCAGGTGAAATTTTGGTGTATTTCAGAAATTTTTGGATAGATGTCGGCTTAAGAAAAGGGAGTCCTGATATGACAGAGCAGTTACTAACGGTCCCTTTAAATAGTATAATTTTTCTTCCTTTTCGTAACTTGTATCTATTTTTGAATTATGAGGAAGTCAAAATGTTTTAAATTCCACACGACATTCCTCTATATATTTTTGGCCTCACGAGTATAGAAAAAAGGAGAAAGGAGGAGCCTGCCCTCTGTGCAGGAAAACCTTGTAAATTTCCGAGATTGAATTGAATACATATGCAGAAGCATTTTGAACTATTCATGAAAAGATTCTAATGTATGGTGATATGAGTTTTGTTTCCTTTCATCGTATGTATTTCCTGTGGCCTATCATTTCATTCATATTCTATTCTGTTTAAATTGGAGGGTTTAAAGGCCCAAAATTCATCTCGTGACGCTCTCGGCTTAAGCAATTTAAACTATGTGATTGTCTTCTTAACTTATTCAGAATTCATTTCAGCAATGCTCTGATACAGTTATTTGACTTCTTTATCTTCCTACATATCTTTTTATTTCAAGAATAACTCAGATTCATTGCCTTATTTAGCCTTTTTCCTCTGGAGAGTTCTATTGACCGATGCATTGTTTCCGTTCACTTTCAGATTTGACTCCATAGCCCATAGTGTTCCCCCCTTCTTTACCATAAAATTTATTAAAAATCCTCTAAACAAGCCAAATATAGCCACTGATTTCCATAGATATACCCAGTGACACAAGAGATCCCTCTCTAAGTTGAGCAGGCTAGTGCCTCAACTCTAAAGTTGGTTGCAATAGTTACCCCTATCGTCTATTTTGAAAGCCGGGTAGATTTACAGAGTGCTAACACTTAGAAGATACAGTTTCTTTATGAGAAACAACTTATTTACCAAAGATTTTGACTAATATAAGATTCCCAGCTTATCCCATAGTTTCTTGGCCGAATCTTCACCTGATACATTCAACAACACAAAATATGCAAGTTAAAGCCGAATCATACTTCTTGCTCTTCTTTTGAGTTTCTCCCACTCTTCCATCGATGTGTCTGTCGACTTGGTACCTGGACAGACCGATGTCCATTGTTCTCAATCTACAAGAAGATCTTCCATTTGAAGCTTCCAAATATCAAAATTCTGGAAATTTATTTTTTCTATCTCTATTATTGAACTACTCAACATTATTTACCATGATCTTTAACACAATTTATGACTTATGACTCTTACTGTACCTAGGGTTTAGTTCTCAAATTCAAGATTAGCAAAAAATATCTTATATACTCGCCAAAACATAACACCTCTCTAATAACTCACTTGTCATGGAAGACCTAAGCTCCAATACCACATGTCAGGAAACGAAAGACACTTCCACACTAATCCTAGAAGAAGATAATAAGAATTTAATAAAGAACACAAATGACACAAGAAATCACACAGTACACCGCGATTTTACTCTAAAACCCTTAACCGAGAAAAGCCAACATTTCTTTGAGTGTTCTCCTATCTTGTTTTCTTATTCAATCTAAATAAAAGGTTACATGTATAACCATGTTCCACACCTAATACACAATCGACATCATACCCTCTTGCCTGTGCAAGAACAACCCTTTAGAAAATTCATCTTACATATGCATGACTAGAAGCCTACAATTACACATGCATTAACCTGCATAAGTGGATTACAACATTATACGATTTTCCCTTTACAATTTTACAACATGCCTCTTTATAGGATTTACAATAGGAAAAACATTAAATATTAGAGCCCCCAAAAAAATTACAGATCCATGCATATTATTGGATGCAAATCTCACAAATCCCAGAATTCTTTTACAATCGACTCTAAGTCGGGTTACTAGTTGACTAACAGTCATTCCTTCATTCGATATCTAGTTGGTTGTCTCACACCCACATTTCAACTTCTTGTCGGTTAACCTGTTGTTGATATCTTCAACTTCGACTTTAACTGGTCGACTCCTTCGAACTTTGACTTGTTGTTGATCTACCTCGACCTTGACTGTTGTTAATCCACCTCGACCTTTGATCGTCAGTCAATCTACCTCGACTATAATTTCACTAAAAATAATATAACAACCCAACATTAGTTCTAGTTCATGATATAAGTCTAGGTTTAGGTCTAGGTATATGTCTTGAAATGCTTTACCAAGTCTAGGTCAAGGGAATTTCTTACCTTACCATGCCTTGCATTACAATGTACCACTCTTTCTAGTGTGTGAGAGTGTGGGAGGGAGAGAGAGGAAGACAAAGAGGGGAGGTAGAGAGTGAGTGTGTTTGAGTGTCAGAGGGAAAGAGAGGTAGAAAACAAGGGGAGGTAGAGAAAGAGTGTGTTATAGTGTGGGAGGGAAAGAGAGGAAAACATAGAGGGGGGATAGAAAATGTTTGTGCAAGACTGTG
>JZKD02S1714210.1:810829-821166 GCA_000966675.3 Picea glauca
GGGGGGGGATAGGGAGGGAGTGGGTGTGAGAGTCTGAGGCATGTCAAGGCAAGGTCTAGTTCTAGGTCTTTCCATGCCTTGTGATGTCCAAGTCTTTCCATGTGTAGGTATTACCATGTATAGGAGTGTGAGGGAAAGAGAGGGAGATAGACAAGGGGGGTAGAGAGGGAGAGAGAGAGAGAGAGAATAACTTATAAGAGCGCCTATGCACTATTAGGAACATGTGCACATTCCTAGAGAAAATGTGTTCTATTAGGAATGTGTGCACATTCCTAGAACACATGTACACTCTTAAGAACGTGCACACGTTCTTTTGAATTCAATTTTTTTTGGTCGGGATTGGAAAAATGTATGTTGACTTGATTGGCTCAGATTTAGGTTCAAGATGACAAACCTAGTGGTTTGGTCTATGAATTGATAAAAACCTCCATTTTTGTGAATACTCCTCTATATCTTTGTCTTTGACATTATTTTTCTATAGGATAAAAAATTCAGTTGTTGAAGAAACTATAGACATAGATAGAGTCGACTATGCAGATTTCAAATATATAATTTTTCAAAAATAATATTGTTTACTATTTTTAATTTATTTTTGTCCTCACATATATCAAAATCCTATAATACATACTTCTCTTAGTTCTGCTATAACTTTTTGTCATTCTTACCATTTCTTGAATGAGTTATATGCGACACTAGAGGAGACCAATACCTATGATATAAAAAACAAATGATCATGTTAAGATCCTCTTAGCCTACACGAACAAAAGACGTTGTAATTTTAGGCATATGTTGACTTTGATAATTTAAAAAAAAAAAATATTAAGGGTGAAATCATGAAGATGGGTTACACTTTTGCTTGTTTTATGAAAAAAAAAATTGTATTTACACAAGTTATTCAACTTCCGACATACAAAAGTATTTTTTTTTATTTAGAATTTCACTTTACAGTAAAAACAAAACTTGTGAAGAATTATGTTAGCTTTCCAATGACTATTTTTCAATTTTTTTGTATCACAATTTGATGTCAATTTGACAATTGTTTAATAGTATGTTTCTTAAACATGAAATGAATGATAACGAGTTACTTATTTCTACAACAATGTATCTATTATTAAACTTATGTTTTTAAGAAACAAAATATACTGCAACAATCTACAGAGACTCTATCTTATTATGACTATAATTTTGAATCTAATGGATGAATATTATAATTTCTAGAATTTTTTGAAGTTGACCAAGCTGAAAACGTTGCATATTTTAAACACATGTTTTTCTACACATTGTATCTATCTTAATTTTTAATTAAAACTAAAATCTAAATATACACTTTTGAAAAGAACAGTTTAAGGATTATGAATATATTTTTTTCCAAATTTTTCACTGTATATTTTTAGAGATACCGATATTTCATTTCACCGAATCATAATGTCTGCTGAAAATATTATGTAGTAATTTTTTAAAAAAATTAAATAAAAATAGATAAAAATAAATAAAATGAAAACAAAATATATGAATTGAAAGTAGATTCAATTTTGGAAATGTTGGTGTCATTTTCAAAACCAAATTCTCAATATTTGCAGGAGTCCACAACCTCTGAAGTTCAGTTAAGTTTGGGGCAGTTCTCTGATTTTAGTTTTCAGTCCCAATTTCCCTTTTTCGGCCGAAAGACTAAAATCTAATGGAAACCGTCAAAACTGAACGGTTTCCAAGTTTTTCTACCAAAAAACCATTCTTTTGGCCGAAAGACTGTCGAACGAATTCCGTCCATCGGAAAAAATGAAATGACACATCATATCATTTTCTTTCGCACCAAGTTGTATAAATAGGCTTTCGACCGAACACATTTAACACAATTCATCGGATGGATAGATAGATATAAGCTCGAGGATAGGGATTTCAAATCATTTCTATTACTGATTGCAGTTGTATTTTTCTCTTTCTTTATTTCTTCCCTCTGTTCCATAGGCTTAATCAGAGGATCGATATCGATACATGGTGGTTTTCTAGAGCACTTAAACAAAGTTTCGAATCATCTTTTTGGTTTTTGTTGAATAAGGTAAATGATGTTTGTTCAAGTTTTTATTGGAATAACAATTTATATGTTGAAATATAAATGTTGAGTGTAACGAACCTCCTCATTACGACGACCAACCTCTTAACAAGTGCAATTTTTTTTTTTTATATTGTGTGTGCACATGTGTACAAGGGTAATAAACACATTCGACTCTGTTTCGCCACCCGACGACGAACAAGACACATACAACGAAAAACAAAACATGACGACCTAAGACGCACATCAAGTATCTGCATGCATCAAATGATAATCAATCGACTATAAATAAGACTGACTACCCGCCCATCCTAGCCTGCAATGGTTAGGACCTCCAAGACACATAAGCAATGCTCAAGCCCAGGTTCTCATAGATTTTAACCATTTAAGGTCTCAAGGCTGGCGACTGTTCTGAGGATCATGGAGGTGTCTACATCCTGCCCGACACAAGCAGACCAAGCTATAAAATGTTTACAACCAAGTAAAATAATAATTAAAGAACAACCCCATCCTCCATGGAGGGCGCAAGTCAAAAGGACTCTGACAACAACCAACCATTATTAAGGCTAGGCATAATCTATGACTCAAATAACATTGAATACAAATCAAATCACTCCATTCAGTTCCAATAGTCAACGAGTTACTAAGTCCAACCCAAAAATAATGTAATTTCAATTAATTGCAAATCCCCAATTACTAAATCATAATAACTCATTGTGCTTAATTCAAAGACAATACATTATATATTTTTATCAGTAACCATAAAAATTATAATAATACACCATAAAATAATAACAATATTACATTTATCACACTTACCTGCAATAAGATAACAATCAAATTACATCTTATATGGTATTATTAAAAAGGAAACTACAATATCATTACAATAATGATAACTTCATTACATTCTATTTATAAAATCCTTGCAAATAAAGTAACTATTTTCACCATCGTGGCCAGCCATATTGACCTTTCACCCACTAACCCTATTTCTGACCTATATTCACCAATGTTGATTTCTAGTCAACAAGAATAAACTAACACAATTATCCTCTAAACTTTTCTTCCACCCACATAAATCCGTTTGGATACGGAAAAGTCATCACAAAAAATAGGACTATTATCAACATTGTTACTTCATTTGGATCTTAGACCTTAGATCTATGGGTAGTAGGTGAACAAGGCTTTTCTTCCACGTGAACTAACTCCATGAGGGTTTATTTTATTAACCAGAGTGTGACATTCTCATTCTCTCCTTCTAAGTAAATTTTTAATTGGCAAGTCTAAGTTGGAAAATTTTGTAAAGAAGTATCTTCAATGTTATAAAATTTGACCCAATTTTACTTTTTTTCATTTCCAGAGACGAGATATAATGGAGTATATTCAACTAATCCTTTCAATCTTTCTATAACGAAAATTAGCAAAACTATTTATTTAGAGAGCATATAAATCAAATAATAGATTGTTACTCTCAATGAAAATAACTTTCACAATCAACGACTTAAATTCACAAGGTCATAGTTTCCAGAATTCAAATTGTCAATGTCAAGTTCCCAGGTCCATTTCCAAGGTCCTACCCAATGCCGAAAGGCATAAAATCAACAACAAAAATAATGTGGTGAGTGCAGGATAAAGGTCAGAAATACTAAGAGAAACTGTCAAGGCAACTGTAACAAGGTAAGAATTAACTTGGGCGAATTCAACTGACCGTGTCAGAGAAGAAACCCCCCTCACCACCGTGCATGACGTGACTTGCAAAGGTATCACATATTTAGCCAAATAATCTGCAATAATGTTGGCGGATAAAGGAAGACCTCCCCAACGACTAGCATACCAGGCATCGAGGAGCAATGGATTCCTCAACTTCAAACATGAGAATAGTGCCCACCGAAGTCTCCAGGGGACAACAAAGGGGACGAACCCATGCATCATGCATTTAAGGAAGGGAGACTTTATAAAGTTACAGAGGCGAGTGAGGTTCCAATACAGTCGCAGGGCAGAAGACTTCTATTGTGCTAAAGTTGATGGTTTAGTTTACAGAAGCGAGTATGATACTGATACAGTTGCAGGGGCAGAGGATTTCTACAGTGCAAAAATTGGTGGTTCTTGACAGCAAAGGTCATGTCGGTCGTTTGACTCTATATCAAGGGTTAAAATTTGAAATTCCTGTAGGTTCTGGTTCAATTTTAAAGCAAGTCGTAAAGCATTTCACTATAGGAGATGAGCTTCAATGCCAATCAAATTTCAAAAACCAATTACCCAAGTAGAATTCCAGAAATGATTTTTTCGTAATCAAATACAATACGTGATGCCAGGAAAGAGTTTTCTTGGGTAACAATTTACATGAGGGGTGCACCAGATACAGTCTAGTAAATCGTTGTCGAATGCCCAAATAGGTATAATCGCCGACATACCAGAGCATAAATCGCCTTGGCAATATAAAATATAAATTCGCCTTGAATTATGATATCTAGATTAAATTTAGAACGCCATTGAATATAAAATATAATTTGTCATTTAAAATCCAAATCGTCGACAGGCCCAAAATATACCACCACCATGGCAATATCTATCAACCGAGGTATGAGTTTTCTTATCTTAATGCAGTAGCTACCATGGTTCATTGTATAAATTGTTTTCATAAGGAAAAAAAACCACTACTATTATACATTATCACTTGCCAACACACAATAATAATTGAACTACTAAGTACACTGCATCCATGCATATACAACTTATGAATTATAACTGTAAAAATGATTGTTAATGACTATAAAACTATGGAGCGATAATTTAAATGCGAAGATACCACATCTGGGAAAATACAACACAAAAAGTAACGCAGAAGCATAAAGATCCCAACCAAGGAACAGTAAAACCCAAACCAGAACGCTGACCACAATAAATTTAGGCAATCAATTGAACGACAAAAGCTCAAGTCATAATTCATCCATTTACAAACAACCTACAGATCAAGCATAAGTTCCTAATGCATTCTATTCTACAAAATAACTAGTGTATCATTGCCTTATCGCCCACCTCAAATGACATTTGCACACTCCGTGCCGCTCCCACTCGCCGACCATCGAGACTACACCGGTACCTCCCAACCAACGCTAGGGGTACTCTGCTTCCCCCTTAGCCCCCCGAGTCACAAAGGGGCCACACACTATCTAGATGGTACATCTAGCTCCCAGTTCACCTCGCAAGGCCGAGCTACCACTCCTCTCCGAGCTGGGAAATCCCAACTCCCACAAGTAAATCAATCAAGTCACTAATCCGGCAACGTAACGTTATGCTAACAGTCGATCCCCTTCTTCCTTCTCCTCCCTTTCTTTTATATAGTTTTAGAACTTCCATTCTTTCCCTAAATCTCAGTTAATTTAAGTTTTAATAAAAATCTTCTAAAAATTCTCCTTCGTACAAGTGTCATCCATCCCCCACTTTCCTCCAATAATTATTTTCTTTAATTTATTTATTGTCTCATTTCCCTCACCCACCTAGAGTTACTCCTAAATTTACTCCTAGGTGTCCCTATATTCCCTTACAGGTTTTAAAATCTTTCCCTAAAAAGAAATTGCTAAATCAGTTCAAAATTAGAAGTTTCTTAAATGTCGATTCTTTCCTAAGTTGGTTTCCCGCTTTTTACCACGAGTTTCCCTCTTTCCCTTTTTATGTTGCCTCATTCCCTAGTTTCCTAATTTTTATATTTCCCTCTTTTAATTTTATTATTAATTTAGTATCTTTTTAAACTATCAAAAGTTAAAACAATTAATTTCTTCTTTACATTTTTCCACAGATTTTATTTAATTTCTTACTCCCTTCATTTACCCAAAAATTTATGAAGACCAAAATTATTGCTTAAGTGGTTTTTTTTTTTTATAAGGATATTTTCTTAAGGGTAGACAAAATTTTACCCTTAACAAAGTTTTAGACTTAGGATTTAGATTCTGAAATGGGCGACATTTTAATTAGGGAAGTTTTTTTAAAATTTCGTAATGAGATATTTGTCTTAGGGCCATCTAGGTTCATTCCTTTATCATCATCAACGCGACGTGCCCTTCAAGACGCACTACATGCTCCAAGGGTGCCACTCACCTCTATTTTTTCTTTTTCACGACGTGCCCTTCAGGATGCACTACGTGCTCCAAAGGTGCCACTCGCCTCTTGACTGATTGGTAGACATCAATAACCCCTGGAGTCAACACTCCGCCAGGTGAACTTATGGGAGACTAAGGGCTTCTAAGGAATAATCCCCCCACCTTATTGCACGCCCCTTAGAATCATCATGAGAAACTTTCGCAGTCTTCCCTCGCAGCATCGTGGGTCCTCTCGAACTAGGTAATCGTTAACCTACAGTTCGAGCCACAACGGGAGTGCTAGTAGGCTATGGCAGGGCTGTTTTCCACACCTCTCCCTCAACCTCTCTGGTAGACGTGTGTGGCCCCTTTACTCCATATGTGAGTCTGGTTGGCAAGCTATCATCATCCTGCATCATCAACAATCATGTCAGACATGTCCACATCATATCATCTAATCAAATGTACTCAAATCATAGTAAAAGAATCAAACCCCAATAGCACACTCCCTGACTCGATCTGGAGTCCAAGGGTTCCGTCGATGCCTTTGCATCCTCAATGTCCAAAACCCTGCACACTCAGTAAAACCGAGTCAATAGCACCTATCTATGTCAATGCAGTAAAACATCATGTCATCCATCATAACACATCATAATCAAGGGAAAATGTTTTAATATCATAATAGTCCGGATCACTTGCAAGCAAGTGTCCTCAAAGAATAAATTTTCTCAGTGCGCCAGAGAAGGATGTTACATTGAGCACTTTTTCAAGGTGAAGTCTTTGTTGAACATATCTTTTACAGATAACTATAAAAGTCATGGGAAACAAAAGTTTTCACAAGAGAAAATATGATCGCACTCGAGATGATACTCGCCAAATCGAACAAAGGAAAGACCTTTATCGAAGAAAGAAACAAGAACATGCAAATATTGAAGAAAGAAATGATGATAATGTCAATAGAGATTTTTGACAAGAAGAAGTTCAACCAGGTATGCATGCACATATGATGATCGAGCACACGACACACATTGGGACTGTATTCAGAAAGTACAAAATTCAAAGTATAGAGTTCAAATTAAAAATATTGTAAGTAATATAATTGATTGTAATTACAATTTGATGTTTTTCAAAAAACATAAATAGATTTGTCTCATAATGTTGAAGAAGACGTTGAAAATGAAATTGAATCAGAAGACGAATCACCTATAGGTATGTGTACATAAATTTAGATTAATACAAGATGAACACTCAAGTATATATAACTTAGTGAATTTGTGCTTGGGTTATGTTTTTTATATAAACTTTAAATTGAAATATGAAGGAGAATCTATCAACATTGATGATGAAATATTAGAAAATGTTGATACTGACAAATTTGGGAAGAAAAAAGCTAAGCATTATATAAGATATCGAACTAAGAATATGTATGATACTTATTTCAAAGATGAATCAGTAACAGTACAGGCTCAACTTTTACTTTCTCTTTTGAAGTCAATAAAGTTAAAAGAAGCTACATCATTATTGGGTATTCAAAAGTCAACAAAGGATACAAAGGTGCAACAAAATGTCTTTAACAATATAACTAGTGTATTAAAAGCTTTTGGAAAATCTCGAAAAGAAGATGTATGTGTTGCACGTAAAACGTTACAAACAACAATTGTTTCAAGGAGAAATATAAAAGATTGTTTGACACTACACATGGAAAAAACTTTGGGAACGTCAAGAAAAACATTGCACAAACATAGAAAATTTTGTTTCCAAATAGATGTAAATGATGAATTGGCTTGTTGGACAGTGATTTCTAGAGAACCCTACAAAGATAGACTTGTAGAAAATGTTAAAGAATTGGCCCATAATTGTTGGTTGGAATAATCTCATGTTTCACCACATACAAGGGATGTGTTGCATCGAAGAATAGAACAAAATCAATATGAAGAACATCCAAAACATATATTTCCAATGACACAAATAGAGTTGTTTAATAAGTTCAAAGAAGAGCACACAGAAGTTACAATTTCCATCAATACATTTGTGCAACAAAAACCATGGTTTGTTAGACCCATCACTGTCCGTGACATGTGTTGTTGTCATTATCATGTGGAGTTTGAGTTGTATTACGAAACTTTTTTGGATTTTGGTAAAAATTTATGGTTAGGTTCACCTCCTCCTTTCACAGTCCGTGTTTTTATATCTGAAATTCTATGTGAAAGAGAAGATGATGATTTATTTTACAAAAAAGAATGTGTTGGTGGAAAGAAATGTGATCGTTGTGGAAATCTAAGTTTGTTTCATTCAAAGTATCATATTGATATGAATGATCAAGCATTTTCTAATATAAGAGTCAATTGGAAGAGACATGAATATTTGAGCAGCACGACTCCACATTCTTCAAATGTTATTTCCAAAAGGCTTGATTTGGAGGTAGATAAAATCTGTTTGATAGATTTTTTGAAGAAGTTTTAGGAAGAAATCTATAAATACACCAAGCATTCACATACAACTCAATGGAAATATCTACAATTCAAACAATCCCGTGAAGTGTTTCCACCAGGGACAATTTTTTCTGTAGTTGATTTTGTAGAGAATTACACATTCGCTGCACAAAAATAAATATAGAGTGAATATTATCATTCTGATCAAGTCACCATATTTGTCCACGTTCTATATAGACATGCTTAATGGAGTCTTCCAAACATAGAAATCACCAATGAAAATTGACATGTTATTAAAGAATATCAATTTTATATAAGTGATGATCGAACACACGACACACATAATGTACAACATTGTTTTGATAAATTTTATGATTCATTGAAAGAACGCGAAATCATATTCGATCGACATTGGATATGGCACGATGACTGTGCGGGTCAGTTCAAATCTGCATGATCATTCTATTGGTTATGTCGTCTTCATAAAAAATTAAATATTACACATTGTTGGAATTTTTTTGAGACTGGTAATGGAAAAGGAGAGCAAGACGGTGCAGGGGCATGTATAAAATGAGCACTTCGAAGGTATCAGCTGAACCCTCATGCCGATCGATTTGAATCCGCTGAAAAAGTTGTTGAATGGTGCAACATGGCGCTAAGCCATGAATATAATCCATCAAGGGATGTGCGTAGGTGTGTCTATATATAAATGTTACATGTATGTACACAGGATATATAAATTTGAATGTGTTCAAATTTATATTCAATTTTCAATCATTTTCTTGAGAGATTTCAAGTTAACAAGTTCTTGTTTTGTGTAGGTATTTTTGGCATGTTGGAACTGAAGATGTAAATAGATCAATCTCATATGATGCCAATACAATACCCGGGACAATAAAAATACATTCAGTTAAAATAAAAAGTTTTCAAAATGGGTTTGCATTTGATAGAAAAAATGACTCTTGTTTTTGTTCAATTTGCATAGACGACTCAGAATCCATAGATATTTGTGAGAACGAAAATGCAGGATATGTTAAAGGTTGGAGACATATTGAACTTAATGTAAAAGGGAAAATTCCACTTGCAAGATTAGAGGAGATGGAATCAAATGAAACTATAGTGTCAGTTAATGGCAATAGAGTTTTTGATCTTGTTAGAGAAGGTAAAATTTTTATGTTTAAATTTTTTCAAATAACTTGTAGATACATACTTGTGTGATAATCTAACACGAACTAATTGTTTTCCAATATATCCAATTATTTGAAGGAGATGTTTTTTTCATGGTTGCACCTATAGACAACATTGAAAACATGAAATATTATTTGATGCGATGCACAGAACAAAAGATGAGGCTATTAGAAGATTTTGATGATAACGGTTTTATATATGAAAGAGGATCCATTGTATTGAAAGGATATTTTTTTCAAGAAACCCATCAAACCGATACTCATGTTCACTTTCAAGACTACCATTCAGATGTCAGTAGTTGTCAATATAGTCATTTGGTATGTGCAGCGCGCATAAAGTTAATAGAAGTTCAATAAATAAAAAAAAAAAAGTTAGAAAATGGAAAATGTCCAAAGTCGATCATGAACGAATAATTGAAGATGGAATACCATTACGTTGTTTTTAAAAAAACTTGGCACATGTGTATATTCCATAATTTTTAATCTTTCATTGAAAGTACATTCCAGATTTTGATAACTTGTTTTGACTATCTTCAAACATATTTCCAATTATGATATTTATAAAAATGATACTATGTATAAAAAA
>JZKD02S1714210.1:844440-859692 GCA_000966675.3 Picea glauca
GTAGGGAAATTAATGAGGGGGATTTGAGAGAGGAGGATAAGGAAGAGAGGAGGAGACTTGGAGAGGGGTCTCATTTTGCATTGGAAATTTTCTGCAAGAAGTGAAGGAGGAGGAGTGTAAGGAACCTCCTCTTTATGACAACAACTCTGATAACAGGTGCCAAATTATTATTATTATTATTATTATTTAAGGGTGTGTGCACTTGTGAAAAAGAAACAGACACACTAGACTCTACGACACCACCCGACGACTAACAAGACGCACCCACGATGATCACAATAAGAAGACATAAGGCACACAACAAATAACTGCAAACATTTAATGACATACTAGTTTATGCACAGTACGAACACCGAAGGAAGAATCCATAGTGGTAGATTTACTATTTCTGCACAGGAAAGCGGGGCGTTTAATCTTAGTTCTCTGGTCCGGGGAGAGAGAAGGTCAGATAGGCTCCTGGCCGACTGCTCAGGCAGAAACTAGTAATCCACTCAGGTGGGTCACAAGAGTGGAAAGCCTGCCTTTAAAGGGCTCGAGACTCATGATATGGCACTGGATTCTTTACACAAAAATAATCACACACACAGACATATATACTAAGGCTACATGGAGGTGTCTATATCCCACCCGACTCACACCAGAGCAAACTGACTAACCAATCAACCACCATCAAGGACAATCGATGCACGATAAATTTCTATAATTGACAGACATTATATGAATTCCACGATGCAAGAGAACCTGATTACGAACTCCATCAAGACACGACATAAGTGCGAGCGAAAGGAAAACAATTTATTTAACTCAAGAAGCAAGGGTTGTCATCTACTTTAATTCTAGGTGCAGAATTAAACATTTATTGGTTATACTATAGATAACATTTCTTGATGAAGTGACGAGGCACATGTCCATCATACCTATCACTGTGCCCAAAATAACCTTCTATGGCTAATCAACCACTACGCAAATATAATTTATCAAGAGAATCATATATGTAGATAAACAAGAAACACGAGTGTATGCTACCACCTTTGAATTGATATAATCTATTCTAATCATGACTAGTGCTTGTAAATCTATTCCAATAAAGCACCGACGTACTATAATACGACTACAATACATGGAAATTATGATTAGAATAATCAAAATAATCTTGTAAATACATGGCAATTATGATTAGTATACATGGCAATTATGATTAGAATGTAAATCTTGTCAATGTAAATGATTAGAATACATGGCAATACAATCACACATTATTAACCTATTTATGTTATCCATAACAATTTACCTAAACATTACCCTAAAACGATAACCGCATACTCAATAACATTACTTGATCATTAGCACTAACATAAAAAATCATGCTACCTTAACATTCCATAATGATAAAGTCTTTGAAATTAGAGCCACTCTACTTACTAGCAATGATAGTCTCAAACAATAACATTTAAAATTTCATAACGAAGAGGCATTTAATATTATTATTTCATGACATATCCTCAAGGCCCAGCATGCCCCAGTTCTAAACCTCACATACATAATACTATAATTGTCCTTTTTAAATCAATGATAATCAATGCACTTGTCCTTTTGTGCTTTTGAACAACTATATAGTGACATTTTTTTTTTAAATAACCAATTACAAATTTGATCTATCCTTGCTATACACTGACGATTATTCAGGAATAGGATCTATTTATTCACTATGATGAATAATTATTTGTTATGAACTAAGGAAATACGATTATTTATTTTATTTATAATACAAATAAAATGTTATTTCATCACTCGGTTTTTAATAACAAAATTAATCTAAGATGTAACACTGGTGTCCTTCTACGTTCAATTCATGAATTATTGAAATGGTAATACGCATTCCTACCATATCAATTCATACCAGTAATTATACCGCATAAACCTTAACACGGTACTCCATTTATATTAAGACAATTCCTTTCATCCAAATTAGGGATAGATTGATTGATTATTAGACACGCAATTAAGCACAACCACTTTAGTTATCTGTAACGTCTTACCTTTAAATTTTGACTACCTGGGATCCTTATAGGATTATGAAATGGGTTGAAAGGTGTACATAAATGCTATTAAGATAAATAATGACGCATAAATCACAGCATTAAGATCGATATCCAGCCTTTAGAGTAAGGCAGAAGACATGGCGTTGAGCATAAGGCATTGAATAATGGTAATCATTTCTCTGCCAGGTAACAAGAATAAAGGTGAAAATAACGGGACCAAAATAAATTAAAAAAATAAAAACGAAATCACAGGAGATCAAGGAAAACGGTTTCTGTCAGAGGTTAGGCACGCTCAGCCAGAAAGCATGCCGATCATCATTCTAAAATCGACCACCTTATGGTTATTGTTAAAACGGTAAGGGAAGGACGTGGTACAACACCATTGAGTGGCCAATAAGAAGCAGTCCTTAGCTAATGGGCTACACCGTGCCCAACGCTCTAGAAGAACTCCCTGGCCACCATTATTGAAAGGAGGGAATTGCTGGCAAGCTCTAGACGGGTTTCACATTGCCGAAAAGGTAAAGGAAAGGGGAAACCACCCTGACACCCAATTAAAGTAATGCAGCATTTGAGAGGGGCGACCCAAGAACAACGATTTGTCTACCAGAAAACCAACTCAGTAACTTTACCACAAATTAAATGAAAAACCAAGGGCTTTTGCGTGGGCTCAGACAATGAGTAACATCTGTAATGTGAGCATTCCGACATCCTGAAATAAATATAAGGCAGCGAGGGCATTGTTGGTCACTTCGACCGATAATTTTTTTTACACCCAAGAAAAGGTTGATAGTCCTCCCAGGTAAGACGCGCATAAATCTAGCCGCGCAGAAGAAGGTTTTTTTTTTTTCTAGAAACGTGTGTAATAAAAATCAATAAAACAACGGTCACGCCAATCAATCGGCGACCCAGCAATCGAATCAAGAACCATTCAGCAGAGTGCCAGGAAAAATAATTTGGGTAAGGGATGAGTAGAAACAGGATTAGCAGCTCAACACAGAAGAAAAACGTAGGCAGGCTAGGCGCGTCCATCATCACGCAGGCAGAAGGAGTCGATAAAAATTTGCCCCAAGGAGACAACCTCTAAGTCTTCCGACTGTACTAAAGAGCTTGCTACCTCCCTTGACGCGTAACACCAAGGTCTAAGTTCATAAGCCAAACGCTCTACACCGAAACACCCCACAAGTCAAGCCAAATCTCAACGCCGAAACACCACACAAGTCGAGCCAGAGCTCAACACTGTAACACAACACAAGTCGAGCCAGTGCACAACACTGAAACACAACAAAAGTCGAGCCAGAGCTCAACACTGAAACACAACACAAGTCGAGCCAGATCTCAACACTGAAACACAACACAAGTCGAGCCTGTGCATGAGCACCCAACAACCCAATCACATGGAGCAGGGGCTACTGCCATCAAGTCTTTCCAATACCATGCTAGAACGCAGTGGACAAAAGTACACAACCACAGTCAATGCGAAGCTCGCCGAGGAAGAGATTTACAGAACAAAGTCATGGTTTAACGCAGGGAAGGGGCAGGATGAAATCACATTTTTCTTTTTCTTTTAGCTAATAAAAACAGAGTAAAAATATATTACAGTGGCATTTAATCCATAAAACATACACAACATTTACATCAGCAACAAATTTCATTCTCAAAGGTTTTTCAGTAGCATGTTTAGTTGTAATTTATCCCCCAAGAAGCCCACAGAATCTCAATCTGTACATGAATGCAACCATAATACATATCACATGAGAAATTTAAGTATAAAACAATAGATACGATTATAACCACTGAGTAAATGACTAAAAACATTCATTAAATCCATTACCACTGATAATCTGATCCCAGCATGAGTCATAATGTATTCGATTCTACCAAATTAAAATCATACCATTGCCTCAACGCCATCCCCGAGTGTCGTCCACGTGCTCCGTCCCGCTCCTACTCGCCGACCATAGAGACTACACCAGTACCTCCCAGCCAATCTCTAGGGGTACTCTGCTTCCCCCTTAGCCCCCCAAGCCACAAAGGGGCCACACAAATCCAGATGGTAAGCCTAGCTTCCCAGCTCGCCTCGCAAGGCTGAGCTACCACTCCTATCCGAGCTGAAAAATCCCAACTCCTCACAGGCAATCAATCAAGTCCAAATTAGGCAACATAACCTTATGCTAACCAAAAAATCCCCCTTACTTCCTCATCCCCATTTTCTTTTATAGAGTTTTGAGACCCACGCACTTTCCCTAATTCACATTTTAAATTAAGTTTTAATAAAATATTTCAAAAATTCTCCAACGCCCAAGTGTCGTCCATCCCCCTCTTTTCTCCAATATATATTTTCTTTAACTTATTAATTGTCTATGTTTCCTTTATTACTTAGTTTCCCTATTTTTTTTTTTCCTTCTTTTTTTTAAAACCAAAAAGGTAAAAGCGCTAATAAATCTTTTCATTTTATTTTTAAATTCATAATTTTTTATACTCCCGCACGTTAAATAATTTTATTTCTTCTTTACAATTTAAGACCACGGTTTTTAATTAAATTATCCCTCTCTTACTTTACCCCCCTAAATTTATGAAAACTAAAACCATTACTTAAGTGGGTTTTAGTCTACATCTTTATTTTTATTTTCGTAGGGCCTTTTTCCTTAAGGTTAAACAAAATTTTTATCTTAGAGAAGTTTTTAGACTTAGGTTTAGATTTTGAACTGGACAACAATTGTTTAGGGGAGTCGTTTTAAGAATTTCTTAAGGCGTTAATGTATTAGGGCCATCTAGGTTTGTTTCTTCATCATCATCAACGTGACGTGCTCTTCAGGACACACTACATTCTCCAAGGGTGCCACTCACCTCATTTGTTTCTTTACACGACGTGCCCTTCAGGATGCACCACGTGCTCCAAGGGTGTCACTCGCCAACTTGACTGATTGGTAGACATCTATAACCCCTGGAGTCAACACTCCGCCAGGTGAACTTATGGGAGACTAAGGGCTCTAAGGAATAAGGCCCCCGCCTTATTGCGCACCCCTTAGAATCATCGTGAGCGACTGTCGTAGTCTACCCTCACGGCATCGTGGATCGTCTCGAACTAGGTAATCGTTAACCTACATTTCGAGCCACGGAGGGAGTGCTAGTAGGATGTGGTAGGGTTGTTGTCCACACCTCTCCCTCAACCTCTCTGGAAATCATGTGTGGCCCCTTTACTCCATATGTGAGTCTGGTCGACAAGCTATTGTCAGCCTGCATCATCAACAAACGTGTCAGAACATGTCCATATCATATCATCAAATAAATGAAATATCACAGTAAATACATCAACCCAAATAGCACACTCCCTGACTCAATCCGAAGTCCAAGGGGTTCCATCGATGCCTCGACATCCTCATGGTTCAAAACCCTGCACACTCACTAAAACCGAGTCAATAGCACCTATCTATGTCAAGGCAGTAAAACATCAAGTCATCTATCATAACACATCGTAATCAAGGATAAATGTTTTAACATCATACAAGTCTAGATCACTTGCGAGAGAGTGTCCTCAAAAATGAGTTTTCTCAGTGCGCCAAAGCGGGATGTTACAAGGAGGAGGAAAATTGGAAGAATAGAGAATTTAGGAAAATCTCATAGGGCACTATTGTTGCTGGGAATTTTGGGCTCAAGGGCCAAGAAACTGCAAGGATTCCTGGAGCTAGGGAGCCAAAGAGGTTGTTGCTAGTTGGCTGGGAGGTTAATATTCAGTGGGGCAGTTTGGGAAATCTCAAGAACAAAAGAAATAGGGACTAAATAAACTAATCTATAGGTAGAGGTATGTATTTTGTGTATTTTATGTTGTTATTATGATACTGTTGATTATTAGGCTATTGTTGATTATTATGCTGATGTAAAGAAAATCATGAAAGAAAAACCTTGAACTAAATTGAATTTATTTTGTAAGAAGATGAATAGGATTTTTATTTATTTATTTTCAGGATTTGTATGAAAGGCCTTTACACATGGTATCAGAGCCTAGTTTCCAAACTGAAAGCTAGGCTTGACCACCCACAACACTAGGATTTTTTTTTGTACCAACATGGTCTACAACCTCTTCATCTGCAATTCAATTTGGGTTGTTACACCAAGTTAACAAATTGTTGTTTTTCTAGGTTTGCATTTCCACTAACATGTCATGAGAGACCATCATTAGCTTGCACTCACCCTTATGGATTTTTTTTGTTTTGTCGTTTCCTGATAATTATGGATAGTCTCATCATCTGCTTCTTGATTGCATGTAGATATTTTCCAAGATAGTATGCTCTGATACCAATTGATCGACAATCCAGATCAACAGTGTGCACCTACAACGTTGGGGAGGCATTGAATTATGCAACAACAACAAGAAATAAAATGGAAAACTCAATAGAATATGATGGAAATGAAGTATAAAAAGAAAAATACCATGAATCTATTCCAATAGAGAGGGGATCCCTTTATTACTATGCAGGACGACTTGTTCCTCTAGCTTATTTTGAAATTACAAAAGAAGTTGTTTCTTTATATCTACAACTCTCTACCCAACCAAACTGGCGAGAGTTGTTTCCTCAACAATAAATTGACACACATACATTCTAAACTAATAATATGAAGCACCTTGCTTTTAAGACTGACGAGGGATATTTATAAAACTAATTGATTGACATACTTCCTTTATTAGACAATGTGTTTCCCAGTAACACTGGCGAGTGTTGTTTACAAATACAACTAACTGACATACTGAATTGCAAATACAAATTAAGGGACTGATTGCAATAAAAACTAGACGTCCTCATGTTGAGTAGCGAAGGAAGGGGGTGTGCCCTTCCTAGGGGCCCATGTTCCCACCCTTTAATAGAAACAACCACATTAATAATATTGATGTGTTAGACAGGCGTATATTAAACACACACTATAAGAAAAAACATTATTAATGTGCTAAATATAAACCTATACAAACACATTAGGTTGTTTCTAGTTACAAAGTGAAAAACTCTTTTTGACAGTGAACATTGACTATATATATTAATTTTTTAAAGAGCGTAAAGAAAGAAACCTTCAGATAAATAGAGAACTAGTTAGTCTCTCTTAATCTAGAATTCAACAGAATGGTCAGCCTACTGCATAGATGCCCTATATTTATTTTTCAATCTATCTTCTCCTATTGAGAAACTAAATTCACCCTTTCATTTTTAGTTCAAGAATTGATATGTGTTTTTAGAGAATTCAACCGAATTCCTGTTTCATCCACACTTGAATCAACGAAAGGAAAAAAATTCTGAACGATTTATATTTGGACAGAAAGGAAAAGAAAGTTGGATCTATTTCTATTTGGACAAAAAGAAGAATTCTCCCATAGTTTACTATATATTTCTGCTCTTCAGGTTTCTCTTTACCCGGGCTTAGATGTCCTGATGATGGGTCCTGATATGGACTCGAAACGTCGACCTCTGATAAACAATACTGAGGTTCCTCTGAATCCTCCAAACAATCCTTCCCACATAAATCTTATTGTTTAGAAGAAAAAGAAAGTCTGATCAATTTCTATTTGGACTATCGGTAAAAACAAATTTGATGGTTTATTGGTGTACATTCCTATTTTACATTTTCAATCAATTGTACTATTTTGAGTTTTCCCTGATGATAGATTGGGAACAATGAAGATATCGTCTACAAAGTCAATGGTTTATGTTTTGACATTTGACTATACTTCTCAAATACTTCTTGGAATAAAAAAAGGAATTCAAATTCGATTTAGAACAATGAAGAGCTCATCTGCAAAGTCAATGGTCTGTCAAATACTTCCTGGAATAAAATATAAGGACTTCAAATTACAAGCCCGAAGAACAAAGAATAATAGAAAATAATTTTGCAGTTGGTGATGGTAATAGTGGTAAAATCACAAAAAGTGTTAAATTCTCATGGTAAATGTCTGTTAATATTGAGACCAACAAGCTTAAGTTTTGAAAGAAGAATTTGTTCACCAAGTTGTAGTCTGATAAAAAGAAGCCCATTCTAATTTTAAATTTATATAGATTTATGAGAATTAATAGGAGGCAACTCTTTATATATTTGTGTTTGTTGATTTAATTAAAGAAGAAGTAAAGGGGAAATTAAGGTATGTAGTGTTGGAATAATGCTTATAATAGAATTGGCTTGGATTTGAATTTGTTATAGAGATATTATCTTAACTATCTAGATTGTGTAGTTAATAGCTATCTCTTTCTACTTGTAATTGTATTTATATTGTGATTATACTTAATACAAAACAGTTTTTTGGTGTGAATATTGTTTTGCAATTTGGTATCGGAGCCATATTCTCTGGGTAACTCCCGCATGGGAGGCCCAAGTATCTATGATAGTGGAGTGTTTTATTTTTTGTGTAATGAGTTTTGTAGAGTGGATTTTAATATTTTGTGTTGAGCTGCGTAGAGCCAACATGGAAGAATAGACAATCACTCGTTGTTTCCAAAGGACACAAATAAAAGGCAGCAATATGGGTTTTCAAAGTCGGTAAACAAGGTTTTGTTGGTCAGGGAAGTATACAAGACATTCATAGATCTCATGCCTTATCCAGCGGAGAAGAAAAAACAATGATGTAAGCGGTGTTTCTTGCTGGTGTTTACATTCTGCCTGATCATATTGAATGTAGACATTGCGTATTGGTGCTTGTATCAGTAATAGAGAAGAATTGAAGGGCGCTAGAAAATATATATTGCTCATCTTTCGATCTAAGTGGAGGAGATCATCAAATTGTTGTGCACAAAGCTTCTTTTATTGGTAGATCTGTCTAGAAATCGTGACAACAAGTTTTTTTTATAGGAGTTTGGGAATGTTATTATGATTGTATTTATTTTGTAAAATTTTTAGAATGCAGAAACAATTATTGAATAGAGTAACATAATTTAAATTAGTGGTTCTTGTTGGAATGTGACAACTATTTGACCAAATTGGTCTAGTTGGTTCACGGTTGTTTCCAACAACATCTATTGTTGGTTTTTAGTTGAATCCACTTAGTAAGAACATGGAAACATTTATTGCATTCAATTTCAGGTAACTGAAGGGGAAATAGCTTAAGTATGTAGCCTGTAGAGAAAAATATTGAGAAGGGGCTTCAAGACCTCTCCTGGGCTTCCCGGTTACCAATGTGTAGTTGTAATCTCCTGGTTATTGATAATAGATTGATTCTAACATTGTCCCATGGAAGTTTCCCTCACCCTGAGGGTTTTACCATGTAAATACTATGTCTTGTATGATTTCTATTCTATTGTGTATTTATCTTGGTTCTCTGTTGTAGATCTTCTTCTCTGTGGGTTTTCGGACCCAAAAAATGGTATCAGAGCACAAAGTTGAAGGAACCAGGCATCTAGTTGTCGAATTCCTAGTTTCTCTTGTTGAGGCCGGTGGGCGGGAAGAAGGAACCAGACACGTGGTTGTCGGATTCCTCATCGGGCTCACCGAGGCCAAGGATCGATGCTAGAAGTTGCTGCATGAGTTTGTGGTTTGATTGTTTTCCGCATTAATGGAGATGCTCCGTGACATCGAGGATGACCCACTGTGAAATGCCGCGGATAGTGACGATGGGGATGTTGGCAAGACAAGCAATTGTAAAGTAGGGAAAGAGTGCTTGGATCGACTTTCTATCATTCTAGGAGGGGAAGCTATTGTGCCACTTGCGATGGAGTTGCTTCTGGGGTATTTGGCAGCTCCTGATTGGCAAAAGCGCTATGTTGAAGTTTCTATGGTGCTAGAGAACTGGATCTGTGGTGGAAAATTGTAAGATCGAAATAATACTCGGGTCGTAGATCTATTTATGAGGGTGTCACGTATCACATGAGCCCAATTAAGAGAGTCATCATGTTGCGATCTGGTGAAGGTTTCCAATATGCAAAGTGTAGTCTCTCTTGTTTTGTGTTGCCACAGTCTTGGAGAGTGTTTTTGTAAAGCAGAATCGCCTCCCTATCTGGTTAAAGGAATCATTTGTGTCAAAGAGAGAGCCATCTTGTTGTTAGATGAAGCCATGAAGCCGAGAAGCATGTTGGTATGGTTTTTTGAGCCGAATGATGTATTTTTTGTTGGCTATGGCCCAAAGAGAATGATCGGTGTTGGCAATGGCATGCAAAGACCCAACAGACTGCCTAGTTGTAAAATGCACCTGATTAAAGGTAAACCACGTTGATGAATTCGCCACGGTGATGGAAAGTTGGAGGTGGAAGTGTATGTGGTTTATTGTTCATTAATTAACTGATTTGTCTCTCATGTGAAGATGGAGCTCGTTGTGATCGTGGTGTTGCCTATCGGTGCATTCCAGTGCAGGAGGTTGTAGATTCGTGAATATAGAGAGAGCCATGAAGGCCCATTGTATGTAAGAGAGGACCGAGAAGATAGGAGGAGATATAGACACTTGACACATTCTGATGGTGGCTATGACCTGCTGCACGTAGATTCCTGGATACATTTATGGTGGCAGTCGTGGAGGAGATGGATCTACTAAAGGACACAACATTTTGTGCCTATGACTTGGCTGTGTGCAGATTGTAGTTGAGTCATGGTAATTTTTCTTTTTAAATCCATTGAGGGGATCGATTTTTTCTGGAGCCGTTGTTGGATCACTATTGGAGAGGTGGTCATGCTCTAGATAAAAACACACACACATATATATATTTCGTAGAGAAGGAGATATGAGTGGAAGGCCACACTGTGCCATCGTGTGAGAGAGCCACATTGTCTTGGGCCACAATTGGAGAAGAAACAGTGCCATATTTTCCCAGGGAGCGCCAATCTTTGGAAACTTTATTGCTTCTACTTGCTTCCTCTTGCAACAACTAGCTTGTATCTTTTTCTATTATTGCATGTATTGGTGGAAGCGATGAACTTCAAGATGCCTCAAATTTGTTAAATTGTTTGTCAGATGGTGTTTACTACATGATTTGTGCATGCATACAGACACAACACAAAGTTGAAATGGATAAGCATGATGGCAAGTTTGGACCCAACAAGGTTGGACCAATTGAAAGGGAGATGCAAGCAGTGTCAAGCATAGATATGATGCATCGATTTTTCATTGGTAATGGAATGTAAAAGCAAGAGGTGTCAGGAACCAGCAGTGAAGTGGCATTGGAGTGGCGATAAAGTCATTGTGATAGTCAATTATTTTTATTTATTTTTGGCATTGTAAGCAATTATATGTAAATGGGCATATGTCTATAGGACCTAGAAAGGCATGCGTACCCGTGGTGACTCACCGGTAAAGCTTAGACATAGGCATAGGTGGTAAGAGGGTATTTGTCTTATGAGATTACATGTAATGTATCCTATTTAAAGGCTTGGTGAAACTCCATTGTAAATGGGCCTGGAGGTAAGTGAAAAATGCTTACTTGGCTCTGGATTTGGTTAAGTGAATGTTCATGTCAAGGTGGAGCACTGAGACTCCATTGTAAGGTGCCTGGAGATGAGGAGTCAAGGCTCACTTGGCTATATTGGTTGGATTGGGATAAGGTTTTCGAATGCTATATTTAAGGTGGAACACTGAAGGTGTTCAAAATCGCAATAGAAGATTTGTTTGCAAGATCAAAAATTCATTGTATGGCCTAGAATGCACATCCAGGAAATTGGTACAAGAAGTTGATTCCTTCATGGTGAGTCAAGTTTTACAAGAAGTGAACGTAACCATTGTGTTTATGGTACTCACTATCTTGGTGTTTAGATTGTTGACGATATGCTTGTAGCAAGCAGTAGCATGGTTAAGATCAGCAGGTTGGCTCAGTTGACTTGGATGTTCGAGATGAAGGATCTAGGTGAAACAAAACAATATTGAGCATATAAATTCACATATGTGGGATTGATGGTAATTTTTGGGTTATCACAACTTGAGTACATGGTAACGATACTCAGGAAATTCGGTATGAATAATGTGAAACTGGTAAAATATTTTTGGCTTTCCATTATAATCTTTCTTCAGGTTTGTGTCCAAGTGATGAAGAAGAAAAGAGTTATATGTCTCGTGTATAGTGTGCTAGTAGAAAGATTGATGATTGCAATGAGAAGATCAGATATTTCACTTGCAGGGAGTTTTCAGTGTTCACATGACGAATCCAGGTGGAATAGTGAAATGGGTGTTTCGGTTTTGAGAGAACTAATATCACTTATCTTTAGCTTGCAAGAAGGTGATGAATGGACAATGGCATGATATTAGGTAAATTGTTGTCAAGGTGGAGATTGTTGGAATGTGACAACTATTTGACCAAATTGGTCTAGTTGGTTCATGGTTGTTTCCAACAACATCTATTCTTGGTTTTTAGTTGAAACGAGTTAGTAAGAATAGGGCAACATTTATTGCATTCAGTTTCAAGTAACTAAAGGAGAAATGGCTTAAATAGGTATCACGTAGAGGAAAATATTGAGAAGGGGCTTCAAGCCCTCTCCTGGGCTGCTTGGTTACCAATTTGCGGTTGTAATCTCCTGGTTCTTGATAATATATTGATTCTTCCATTGTCTTGTGGATGTTTCCCTCACCCTGAGGGTTTTCCCATGTAAATATTGTGTCTTGCGTGAATGCTATTATGTTGTGTATTTATCTTGGTTCTCTGCTGCAAATCTGCTTCTCTATGGGTTTTCGGAACCAACAGTTCTCGATGTTCTTCGGTGTGAGAGAATAGATCATTAATTGATTATGTCTACATTCTCTTAGATGGTAGTGGGATTTGTTGTACTTCGGTGCTTCAAGCTCTTTAGTTACAGGTTGTCCATGAGTTTATTGTTTAAAGAAGGTCAGTTGTATGATTGACTACTGAAAATATCTAGTAGTCAGATCATTGTCCTATATAACTGTCGAAATTTTCTCTTCTATGGAATTTCACAGATAGTATTGTATCCATAGGATAATTCAGTATAGATATTTTCCTTCAGGAGGTCGAGAAACGTCAATTCTACAAATTCGTCAATGATGGTAAGAAGCGGTGTTATCTTAAATGAGTTGAAAGGGAAGCTCTAAAATATGGAGAACAAAGAGTGTATACCCAAAGATTTCAAAGTGGATAGGAGTGCTCATGAATACCATATCAAAACAAATATCTATGTTGAAATTTGATTATTGTAATTATGATATAATATTTGTAATATAAGCATTATGAGAGGGTGTTGGAATAATGCTTACAATAAAATTGGTTTAGATTTGAGTTTGTTAAGGAGATATTATCTCAACTATCTAAATTGTGTAGTTAGTAGCCATCTATATTAAGATACTTATAATTACGCTGATAGGCGTCCCCCCTATTGGAATCGGTGGATTAATGAACCTTTTAATCATAAATTTCAATCTGTAACATCCCGCTCCGGTGCACTGAGCAAACTTATTCTTTGAGGACACTTGGTCGCAAGTGATTCGGATTATTATGCATTTAAAACTTTTGATTTTGATTATGAGGAGTTATGGGTTGATGACATGTTCTTTTACTACATTGACATAGACAGGTTCTACTCACTCAGTTTTACTGAGTGTGCAGGACCTTGGACCTCGAGGATGTAGAGGCATCGATGGAACCCCTTGGACTCTAGATCGAGTCAGGGAGTGTACCATTGGGGTTTGATTGTATTACCATGATATTAGTGCATCTGATTAGATGACATGATATGGATATATTCTGACATGATTTGTTGATGATGCAGGCTGACGATAGCTTGTTGACGAGACTCACATATGGAGTAAAGGGGTCACACACAACTACCAGAGATGTTGAGGGAGAGGTGTGGACAACAGCCTTGCCACAACCTACTAGCACTCCCGTCGTGGCTCGAACTGTAGGTTAACATTTACTTAGTTTGAGAGGAACCATGATGCCATGAGGGCAGACTACGACAGTCGCTCATGATGATTCTAAGGGGCGCACAATAAGGTGGGGGCCTTATTCCTTAGAGGCCCTTAGTCTCCCACAAGTTCACCTGGTGGAGTGTTGACTCCAGGGGTTATTGATTTCTACCAAGTTAGTCAAGAGGTGAGTGGCACCCTTGGAGCATGTAGTGCATCCTGAAAGGCACGTCACGCAAAGGAACAGATGAGGCGAGTGGCACCCTTGGAGCACCTAGTGCATCCTGAAGGGCACGTCGGGTTGTTGATGATAGAGGGATGAACCTAGATGACCCTAAGACAAATAACATGTTAAGTAATTTTAAAATAATTTCCTAATTAAATGTCACCCAGTACGAAATTTAAGCCTTAAGTCTAAATTACGCTAGTGGTAAAATTTTGTCTTCAAAAAAAAATAGTAAAAAAAATAAAAAACAACTTAAATAATAATTATGATCTTCGTTAAATCTTGTAACATGAAGGGAGTAAGAAATTTAATTTATTAAAAAAAAAGGTAAAATTATGTTGGATTAAAATTTTAAAAGGGAATTAATTGTTTTATTACCTTAATAAATTAAAGTATACTAATTAAATAAGAAAAGGGAAAAAGGGTTAATTTCACACCTGCCTTTTTGAGTTCTAAGTAAAAGGGGAAAGAGGGAAAATTAAAAAAAGGAAACCAGGGAAAAGAGGTAACATAAAAAGGGAAAAAGGGTAACTTGAGGGGAAAAGAGGAAAGTCATCTTAGTAAAGAATCTACCAGTTATGAGATTCTAATTTTAAACTGAATTAGCAATTTAATACAAGGGAAAGCTATTAAAACCTGTAAGAGAATTTGGGGACACCTAGAAGTGATTCTAGGAGTAACTCTAGGTGGGTGAGGGAAATAATGATAATTACTTAATTAAATAAATTAATTTATGGAGGATTATAGGGGATGGGGGACACTTGTACGGAGAGGAATTTTTAGGAATTTATTTTTAAAACTTTAATTAAATGAGATTTTAGGAAAGAAAGGAAGTTCTAAACTCTATATAGTGAAGGAATGAGAAGGATGAAGATCATCTTCTATTTTCATAACGTTTGTTAAGAACCAATACCAGATCTGAAGATATAATCACCACAAATACTGAATACACAATATATCCACAAAGCAAGATAGAAGAAACCACACTTTATTATTACACAACCCTTGAGGTAGGGCAACACCATACAATGGATCCTGTTATGGAATGGATCCTCTTCTGTTCACTTGCCTCTTCGAGGGGGCATCCTCCTATTGAGCTACCGCTCCAAATACAATACTTCTTTTCATGTTTCATTACATTGCTTGAACCCCTTTATATAGTGCTACCATCA
>JZKD02S1714210.1:904598-932861 GCA_000966675.3 Picea glauca
TAAAGCTACGCACTTCCATGACATTTGTTGGTGCAGGCCATTCCATAATAGCCTCGACCTTGGTTGGATCCATGATGATGCCTTCGCCGGAGATGACATGCCCTAAGTAGTGAATCCTCAATTTATAAAAAGAGCATTTGGACAATTTCCCATACAATTTGTTCTCTCGCAGACATTGTAGTACCAGGCGCAAGTGATCTTCATGGTCCTCTATCGTATGAGATTAAATCAAAATATCATCAATGAACACATGGATGAACTTGTCCAAGTACTCGCGAAACACCCCGTTCATCAAACTCATAAATACTCTGGGGGTGTTTGTCAGTCCAAATGGTAAAACGGTAAACTCGTAATGTCCAAACCTCATCTTAAAGGCGGTCTTAGGGACGTCATCCTCCTTGATCCGCAAATGGTGATATCCTGATCGAAAATCGATCTTGGAGAACACCGTCACACCCTTCATTAGATCGAACAGATCATCAATTCTCGGCAAGGGACACTGATTCTTGATCATGGCCTTTCTCAGTTGACGGTAGTCAATGCAAAGCCTCCATGATCCGTCCTTCTTTCATATGAAAATAACCGGTGCAACCCAAGGTGACACACTAGGACGTATCAGTCCCAGGTCCAACAACTCCTTCAATTGCATTTTCAACTCTTGTAACTCTGGGGTGGACATCCGATAAGGCATTCTTTCTATCAGTTCAGTCCCCGTTTTAAGGTCTATGGTAAACTCCAATTACCTTTCTGGTGGCATCCTAGGTAACTCCTCTGGAAATACGTCCGCAAACTCTCTCACCACCGGAAGGTGTTCTAGACCTTCTGTTACTCCCTTCTCGTTTAACGCAAGGATCGCATAAAGCTTGCACCCCTTGCGCATACTCTTCTGTAACTGTAAGGAAGAGACAAACCTCAGGGAAACTCCCTGGTTCCATCCTACAATCACACGTCTCTGTCCTTCGTCATCGACCAAGCTCAACCATTTCATCTTACAGTTGAGTATCACCTCATGCGATTCCAACCAATCCATACGAATCATGACATCATAAGATCCTAAGATCGTGACGTACAGGTTGGTCCTTGTGACAAACTCTCCCAGGTTAAGGGCACATCCCGTAACCTTTCCTCCAAACTTTTGTTTGGCTCCCGAAGCCATCTCTACAAATCTAAACTCGTCCTGTTCGACTTCCTTTACCTTCATCCTTTTTAGCGCTGCACCAGAAATGAAACTCTCAGTAGCACCGGGATCTATCAAAATACTAAGGGTTTGGTCAGCGACAGTACCTATCGTCTTGAGCATAGTCGATTGGTGCTCTGCCTGGCAGTTATTCACCACTGCATGAATCTGATGGGCCTTGCCCATATCTCCCATGGTAGTGGGTCTGATTGATCCGGATGCTCTGGTCCTCTCCACAGGAAATTCGCGCTGGTAGTGTGGCTCCCCACACGTCCAACACCCCTTCTTCAGCCCCGTAGTTCTGGTACCCGAAGTAGAAGATGACGGCCCACCGGAATGGAACCATGGTCTGTTCTACTGAACAGGCCTAAACTACTGCTACTATGGGCGACATTTTTGTTTATGTTGTGGTCCTCGATAAGGTGTCCGCTGCTGAGGCAGTGGTCGCCAGGGTGTAGTGAAAGTGGATCCCCTCTGGAAGCCATGATATCTCAGTGTATATCTTACTGGTGTCTAGTGTTTCTCTGTTCCAGATGAAACCTGCCTTGTTGGTCTCGCTAGAGTCCTGGTGACCCCCACTGATAAGTTCCTCTTCTACTATGAGGGCCTTCTGGACGACATCGTGAAAGGTTTGAAGCATCAAAATCCTAACCTTCACATGTAGGCTGCCATTAAGGCCAAACACGAACCTGTTGACCTTAAGTTTCTTCGTGTTAAGGTGTGGATCATACCGGAGCAGCTCCATAAAACGGGCCTCGTACTTGGGCACTGTACGACCTCCCTGTTGTAAGGCGTTGAACTCATTGAGCTGATGCTCAATGAATTCCTATGAAAGGTACCTCTCTTGGAACCGTTCCTTGAACATTTCCCATGACACGTCTTCGAAAACCATGTTCAGCTGTGGTAGGAGCATCTTCCACCATAGAAGAGCACTCCCCTTTAGTTGAAAGACTGTCATGCGGACCTTCATGTTGGAGGTATAATCGCGAAGTGCGAAGCACATCGCCATGTTCTCCAACCATGCCTCGGTGGCTACGCTGTCCGGGGCACCAAAGAACTCAGGATATTTGACCTTCTCGAGTTCACGGTGAATGCTACGAGTAACATCCGGTGCGCACGGTGGAACCTCAACGAGTGCTGGTGCTCTGGCCTCATCTCTGTCCAAACGACTGATCTGTGCCTCAGAAATGCATTCAAAGGATCTCATCATCCCGAATACATCGCCAACTTCTATCTTCTCCTACCCAAGAACCTGCTCGTCTCCCTGGGGGTTAGACCGCTCAGGTGTAGATTCTACTGGAGGCGTTGTGGCTCCTTCCCTAGCACCCCGTCGTCTGCCTTCACGACGTCCTCTAACCATGATTACCTGCATGCACACAATCAAATTTATTTGTAACAGTATAACCAAATCATGTCAGCAAAATCCGTAGCGATCCCAAGTCGCGGGTTGAACACACTTTGATACCATATGTAACGAACCTCCTCATTACGCCAACAAACCTCTTATAACAAGTGAAATTTTTTCTTTTTGTGTGTGTGCGTGTGTACAAGGGTAACAAGACATTATACTCTGCGTCGCCACATGATGACAAATCATGAACAATGTACTAAAATCATAGTAAACATTCAAACCCCAAGCACACTCCTTGACTCGATCCAGAGTCCAAGGGGTTTCGTCGATGCCTCTTCATCCTCAAGGTCCAAAACCCTGCACACTCAGTAAAACCAAGTCAATAGCACCTGTCTATGTCAGTGCAGTAAAACATCATGTCATCTACCATAATGCATCATAATCAAGGACAAATATTTTAATATCATAATAGTTCGGATCACTTGCGAGCAAGTGTCCTCAAAGAATAAGTTTTCTCAGTGCGCCAGAGAGGGATGTTACAATCATAGACACTAGCTTGCAGCTTAGAGTCATTGGTGGGTAATGGACAGTTTTCTCTAGTGTGTGCAAATCCACAACAAACATTGCAACTATGTTTCGTTAACTCTATTAGTTTGTTTGGGCTTGGTGGATGTGAGAACATTGTCTACATGATTCTAGGGAATCTATTTTGTAATTCAACCATCAAATGCATTTTGAGAATGACTCTCACTAGGAAAAACCCTAGTTTTAAAAACCGTCTGAGAAAACAATTTTAGGGTAGTGGAACTTATGTGATATGGGCATCTCTAGCACTATTCCATGTACATGAGTGTAGTGAAACCGATTACTCATTGATTTTTCTAATGGTTTTTTATTTTCTCGTAAACCCTATCTCACAGCTCGAAGCTTAAAGGACAATGACCATATTTCTCCAAGTAATGAAAAAACCACACCGAGCATCGAAATCATTTTATAAATGAGGATAAACAGAATACATGGATATGTAGTCTTACTGATTTTGTCATGTCGATGTCTATATAGCTCTGTCCTCCTCTATCACTCCAACCAGAAGGGCACTCTCACGGGCTATTCTCCTCTATCGCTCAGCCAACAAGGGCACTCTCACAGGTCACTCTACACGGGGTTATTTCCATGTGCCCTCCTTCTCCTTGTGCCCTCCTCTGGTGTCCCCTCCTTCCCTGTGTGCCCTCCTTCCCCATGTTCCCTCCTCTCCACTTTGCGTGTAGTGTTTGAGTGTGCCCTCCTCTCCACTCTACATGCAGGAGTGCAAGCTATGAGCGTGGGCGTGTAGTGTTTGAGCGCGAGAGTGTAGTGTTTGATTTTTTTGTGTGTGTTGTTTTGTTTTGTTTTTATTTTTATTTTTTGTTTTTAGTTTATTGATATATAATATAATTTATATATTATATAATATATATAATTTATAATTTATATATATATATATTATAAAATATATAATCCCTAACTCATAGCCCCCGATATATATTATATAATATATAATCCCATTCTCATAGCCCCTGAGACATTTTAATCCCAACAACAGGTGAGTGTGGAGGTCTAGAAGGGGTCAAGTGCCCCCAAAAAAGTGAGAGTCCTGAAACCCCTAGATTTAGGGAGGGAGTGACTAGCAGAGGTGAAAAGACCATTGAGGAGGAGGAGAAGGGGAAGTGAAGGGAGGCCAGACTGACTCTCATAAAAGACTTTCCACCCGTAGAAAAATAAGTAGACTCAGAAATAAAAGGTGGAGCAAGGGACACCGAAGTACAAAGAGAAGTAGCCAAGGAAGACATACCCTATAAAGTGTGTCCTCATCGAAGGAGGTAGTCCAAGAAAGGTGAGGAGAGAGGGCCTGCAACCGAGTTTCCTGTCCACCCAGAGCCCTGTAAGCATCCATCGGCCGACCCTAATCCTGCTGAGCGAGAATCTCCCATGTTCATCTAAGCATGACTGTTGTGTTCCCCCAAGCCTTGTTGAGAACCCCATTTCTTGTGCTGGGGAGAGGTGGAGGTGCTTGTCCCTCTCTTTTGTCGTTCTTTTCCCATAGAGAAACTAGGGAGCCCCTATGTAAGGGGGAAACCCACAAAATGTGCTCATGTGTGAACATGATGTAAATATCTAAAATTGGTCTCATAAATATGGTGCTCCTTAGACTATCAAAAAATAAAAAGAGGAATCCATGTATGAAATATAAACCCTCTACAAATAGAGAAACCAACATTCAAAAAAATGTCATATATTCCTATTGGTGTATTAACGTGGTGGATGCATAATCCTAATGCCCAAGATACTTATAACTATAGAATAGTTGAATATCTGGCCCGATATTCTTAGGTTGTGTCTTCCTTCAAGTTCCTCTAAATATACCCCATGAAGAAAAGGTCATTTATATTAGAAACTTATGCTTTTGATTTTAATGATTCTCTATGAATAACATTTGAAGCTAGTAGTGTGAAGCCATGTCTTCCTCATTACATCACTTTACATATATACATTTTTTCATGAAGAACAAACACATTTAGGACAATGGTTGATGAGGGAGCTTCCACATCCATTATGCCTTTGTGTAACATCCCGCTCTGGCGCACTGAGAAAACTTATTCTTTGAGGACACTTGCTCGCAAGTGATCTGGACTTTTATGATGTTAAAACATTTATCCTCGATTATGATGCGTTATGATAGATGACATGATGTTTTACTGCTTGACGTAGACATGTGCTTTGACTCAATTTTATTAAGTGTGAAGGGTTTTGGACCTTGAGGATGCAGAAGCATCGGTGGAACCCCTTGGACTCTGGATTGAGTCAGGGAGTGTGCTATTTGGGTTGATTTATTTACTGTGATATTTCATTGATTTGATGATATGATGTTTACATGTTCTGACACGATTGTTGATGATGCAGGCTGATGATAGCTTGTCGACCAGACTCACATATGGAGTAAAGGGGCCACACACGATTTCTAGAGAGGTTGAGGGAGAGGTGTGGACAGCAGCCCTGCCACAACCTACTAGCACTCCCACCGTGGCTCGAACTGTAGGTTAACGATTACCTAGTTCGAGAGGATCCACGATGCCATGAGGGAAGACTGCGACAGTCACTCAAGATGATTCTAAGGGGCACGCAATAAGGCAGGGGCCTTATTCCTTAGAGCCCTTAGTCTCCCACAAGTTCACCTGGTGGAGTGTTGACTCCAGGGGTTATAGATGTCTACCAATCAGTCAAGTTGGCGAGTGGCACCCTTGGAGCACGAGGTGCATCCTGAAGGGCACGTCACGCGAAAGAAACACAAGTTAGCGAGTGGCACCCTTGGAGCATGTGGTGCATCCTAAAGGGCACGTCGCGCAAAAGAAACAACCGAGGCGAGTGGCACCCTTGGAGCATGTAGTGCATCCTGAAGGGCACGTTGCATTGATGATGATGAAGAAACAAACCTAGATGTCCCTATGAAATTAACACCTTAAGAAATCCTTAACAACTTCCCTAACCAAGTGTCGCCCAGTTCAGAATCTAAGTCCTAAGTCTAAAACTTTTCTAGAGTAAAAATTTAGTCTAACCTTAAGAAAAAGGCCCTAGAATAAAAATAAAAATTTAGACAAAAACCCACTTAAGTAATAATTTAGTCTTCATAAAACTCTTGGGGTAAAATGAAGAGAGTAATAATTAAATTAAAACTAGTGGATTTAAAATTTTCAATAAGAAATAATTTATATAACTTGTGAAGGTGTAAAAAGATATCAATTTAATAATAAAAAGGAAAAGAGTAAAAAGTGCAACTACCATTTTGGTTCTAATAAAGAGGGGAAATAAGGGAATAATAAGAATTAGGAAACTAAGTATTGGAGGAAACATAATAAAGGAAAGTGGGAACTTATGGTAAAAGGCAAGGTCTACATAGTAAGGAATCTGCAATTAAGAACCTGCTAATTTGAGCTAATTTAGTAACATCATTTTCAGGGAAAGTATTTAAAACATGTAAGGGGATCTAGGAACACCTAGGAGTAAATTTAGGAGCGAATCTAGGTGGGTGAGGGATTTGAGTCAATTAATAAATTTAAAGAAAATATTTATTGGAGAAAAGAGGGGGATGGACGACACTTGTGCCATGGAGAATATTTATAATATTTTATTGAAACTTAATTTAAATTTGAATTAGGGAAATTTGGTAGGTCTGAAAAACTCTATAAAAGAAAAGGAAGATGAGGAATAAGGGGATCGACTGTTAGCATAACGTTACGCTGCCGGATTTGTGACTTGACTGATTACTTGTGGAGAGTTGGGATTTTCCAGCTCGGAGAGGAGTGGTAGCTCGACCTTGCGAGGCGAGCTGGGAAGCTAGACGGACCATCTGGATTGTGTGTGGCCCCTTTGTGGCTCAGGGGGCTAAGGGGGAAGTAGAGTACCCCTAGATATTGGCTGGGAGGTATCGGTGAGGTCTCGACGGTTGGCGAGCGGGAGCGGAGAGCAGAACGGGACACGCGGACGTTATTCGAGGCAGGTGAAGAGGCAAAGGTATGGTCGTTTATTTGGTAGAATAGAAAGCACTAGGATTGATGTAGATCTACCTGTTTATTGGAAAAGTGTACTGGTGTTACAATTTTATATAACATTTGTTGCATCTGCCATTTTCCTTTGACGAATAGAAAAGAATAATTTTTTTACATTGCTTGTTGAGCCTCCTAATTTCATCCAACGTATGCTAAATGTTAAATTTTATATTTATCTGTGTAATTAATCTTTACCGAAAAACTGGTTCTGTCTGATGTATCTTTGATAATGGTCATTAATCTCTGCTTAAAGTTCAACCTGTATGAAGGGTTTGAGGCAGATTATCTTGTTCTACGTGTAAGTCTTGCCAGTTTTCTGGTTTTTTTTTTCAATATTTTTTGTGCTCGTGATCGGAGTAAAGGATGAGAGAGATTTTTGAGACAGTTGGCACCATGGTAGATGGATGGAAAAGACGATGGCCTGGTTCAGTACACTTCTGATGTCCTTGTTTTTTGTTTCAAATGATGTTATTGGTGTTTATGGGGAACTATGCAAATTCGGTTCAGGATTCTTTTTGCTTATTCAAGTGGTTTTGTTGCTGGACTAAACTCATACATGGAATGAGGCTTGGGATTCAAACGATCATCCACTCTGGTATCTGTCCATGTCACTTGTATCTCTTGTGTGTTACATAGCAACATTTCCATTCTATGGATTGCTATTCCACTGTTTCAGTCCTTGGGGCCATGGTTTTACTTTCAACACATTCTCTATTGCGGTCACAGAAATTCTGGCATTTGTATTTGCAATCGCTGCATTACATCCTTCTGTGAATGGAATCCTTTTTCCAGCTTCAGTAATCTCACTCTACTGCACATACTTGTGCTATAGTGGGCTCTCAAGAGAGCCGAGGGACTATATTCAACATTGCACTGGTCAAAATGACGATGGGAAAACTTATATTTATTGTGGCCATGGCATCGTTGGAATGGTTAAAACAGTTTTTCCACTGGTGTATTCGGCAGTGAGGGCTAGTTCTAATTCAAGTAAATTGATGCTTGAATCCGCAAGAGATATTCCAGTTTCAGAGAAGACCCCTTTGCTGAAATATGAAGGCGGACCTATTGCATATTCTTATTCTTTGTTCCATCTTATATTTGCAGCTGCCAACATGTATTCAGCGATGCTTCTAATTGGCTAGACAACACATACTGCCTCTACCTCAAAAAAAAAACTGAATGATGTGGGTTTGCCATCTGTTTGGGTACGCATCTACATGGAGTGGATTACGGAAACACTCTACATTTGGACTCTGTTGGCCCCTCTCATCCTTCCCGACATGGACTTCTCGTAATCTAATTGATTAGTCACAGAGTATACTATTTTTCCTTCTGAAAAAAAAAAATTATTAGTTGGTCTAGTTCATTTTATTTTATTTTATTTGAAAAATAGAAATAAAACATTGATAGGTCTGGTAGGTTTTCAATCTGGCCTTTAAGAATATTGGGAGTGGGTTTACTGGTTATTGTTCAATGATATTATTTTGGTTGGTAAGAGGGTGTACAGTCATGCACAGTCATAACGACGTTGTTTAAATATTATATTTTTGAATTTTTCATGGGAATTTTGTAATACGGTTAAATGAATTTAAAAACATGTACATAATCCCACACCGCATTTAAATCTCGCACGTTTCCACCCAATCCAATCTCTGCGTTGAGGTTACTCAGTCTCTGCATTTTCCTTGAGAATTTTCTGTGCGTTCGGGGAAGAAGACCCACGTCCTTGCCTTCAGACTGGTGTAACGTTTGCCACAAACTATGATTGCGTGTTGATGGCCCTCAGATTTTTATAAAATGGTTGACTGTGCTTGATTTTCCTCTACGCCGATAGCTGTGAATGTACCTGGGCACTCCATGAAATTCCACCTACAGAATCAGAATATTATAACCCTTACCTCGACATGTAATCCACCCAACGACTTGGATGCTCTTACCAACTATCTCACTAAATTATTTACTCAGTGAATGGCACCTCATGTTCTTTGCGTTTTTGGAAATCATTGCCCAACTTTCTCTAAGTTTTTGGAAAATCGTTCCGTCAGATTTTCTGTGTTTTTGGCAAATCATTCCCCAGATTTCTCTGCATTTTTGGTAATTCGTATCCCCATAATTATTGTGTTTTTGGCAATCTGTCTCCTCATATTTCCCTGGGTTCTTACCTCCTCTCATACATTTAGTTTATGCCCATCATTCGATTCCATCGCCTTTGGTGCTCGGCGATCTGCGAGGAGTTAGCTATTAACCCAACGTGGGATTCCCTTCACTCAGGGTATGCTGCCAAGGATTCGGTTGTAATTAAATTTGCTAGATTTGAATTGATTTTGTCCGATTTAAATGTATTCCTGTCAGTATAGATTTATTTATGTCAGTTTAGCTCAAAATTGTTTAATCTAGGCGTTGTCTAATATGTTATTCTACTCTACATGCAAACTTTAAATTCAGAATGATCATTATGTGAAGACTGTGTATTCATTACATCATTGTTAAATTAGTTTTAATTAGCATGGTTAAATTAGCAAGGTCGTATTCATTACAACATTGTTAAATTAGTTTAAATTAGCTGTGGTGTATGGTTAATGTATTGTAGTCGTATTGTGGTCCGTCGGTGTTTTATTTATAATTGCCTTGAGAAAAATGACCATGTTAATTGGTGTCGAATTCTGAATTTGTCACTTAAGTAAGATTTTAGGAGTTGTACTTATTTCATGAGTTGAACCATTGATAAGTGATGTTGACTGGAATTGAACCTGATCATTACAAGTACTAATCATGATTAGAATAGATGATATCAATTCAGAGGTGGTAGCATACTCTCGTGTTTCTTGTTTATCTTCATATATGATTCTCTCGCTAAATTATATTTGCGTAGTGGATTGATTAGTCACAGCAGATTATTTTTGGGCATGGTGATAGGTATGACAGGCATGTGCCTCATCACTTCATCTAGAAATGTTATCTATAGTAGAACCAATGAATGTTTAATTCTGCACCTTGAAGTAAAGTAGATGACTACCCTTGCTTCTTGAGTTAAATAAATTTGTTTTCATTTCGCTCGCACTTATGTCGTGTCTTGATGGAATTCGTAATCAGGTTCTCTTGCCCGTGGAATTCATATAATGTGTGTTGATTTATAGAGCTTTATCGCGTAGCAATCGTCCTTGATGGTGGTTGATTGGTTAGTCAGTTTCTCTGGTGTGAGTCGGGTGGGATGTAGACACCTCCATGTTCCTCAGAATAGTCGCCAACCCTGAGACCTTAAATGGTTAAAATCGATGGTAACCTAGGCTTGAGCGTTTCTTATGTGTCTTGGAGGTCCTAACCATTGCAGGGTAGGACAGATGGGTAGTCAATCTTATTATTTTCTGTTGATGGTCGTTCCTTGCTTGCAGAGGTTTATGTGCATCTTATATCTCTATGTTGTCATTTCATTTCATGCGTCATGTTCATCGTCGTATGGCGACGCAGAGTCGAGTGTGTCTGTTTCCTTTTTACATGCACGCACACACTTTTAAAAACAAAAAAAACAAAGAAATAAAAAAAAAAAAATTGTGCTTGTTATCAGAGTTGTTGTCGTAAGAGGAGTTTGTTACATATGGTATCAGAGTCGGTTCGACCCGCGACATGGGATTCGCTACGGATTTTGTGACATGAGTTGATTTGATTATACTATTGCTAATCAAGTTGATTGTGTGTGTGCAGGTAATCATGATTAGAGGACGCCGCAGAGGCAGATGACGGGGTGCTATGGGAGGAGGCATGACGCCTCTAGTAGCATCCACGCCTGAGGGGTCTAACCCCTAGGGAGGCAAGCAGGTTCTCGGACAGGAGAAGATAGTAGTTGGTGATGTTGTCAGGATGATGAGATCTTTTCAACACATATCCAAGGCACTGATCAACCGATTGGACAGAGACAAGGCCAGGGCGCCGACACCTGCTGAGGTTCCGCTGCGCGCACCGGCCGTTACTAGTAGCATTCATCGTGAACTCGAGAAGGTCAAATTTCTCGAGTTCTTTGGTGCCCCGGATGGCACAGCCGCCGAGTCATGGTTGGAGAACATGGCGATGTTCTTCGCACTTCGCAATTATACCTCCAACATGAAGGTCTGCATGGAGGTCTTTCAACTGAAGGAGATTTCTCTTCTATGGTGGAAGATGCTCCTACCGCAGCTGAACATGGTTGTCGAAGACATGTCATGGGAACTGTTCGAGGAACGGTTCCGAGAGATGTACCTTTCAGAGGAATTCATTGAGCGTCAGCTCAATGAGTTCAACACATTATGACAGGGAGGTCGTACGGTGCCCGAGTATGAGGCACGTTTCATGGAGCTGCTCTGGTATGCTCCGCACCTTAACACAGAGAAACTCAAGGTCAACTGGTTCGTGTTTGGCCTTAATGGCAGCCTGCGTGAAAAGTTTAGGATTTTGATGCCTCAAACCTTGCACGACGTCATCTAGAAGGCCCTCATAGCAGAGGAGGAGCTTATCAGTGGAGGTCAGAACAGGACTCCAGTGAGACCAACAGGACAGGGTTCATCTGGTACACTGCAGTATCAGACACCAGCGAGACATACGCCGGGATATCATGGTTTCCAGAGAGGATCCACTTTCACTACACCCTGACGACCATCTCCTTAGAAGCGGGCACCTTATCAGGGACCACCGCACCAGAAGCAACGTCGCCCGCAGCAACAGCAGTTTAGGCCTGTTCAGCAGAACAAACCGGGGTTCTAGGCCAGTGGGCCGTCGTATTCTACTTCGGGTACCAGGACTACTGGGCCGAAGAAGGGGTGTTGGACGTGTGGGGAGACACACTACTAGCGTGATTGTCCTGTGGAGAGGACTAGAGCGTCTGGATCAGCCGGACCCACTATTATGGGAGATATGGGCAAGGCCCATCGGATTCATGCAGCAGTGAATAAACGCTAGGAAGAGCATCAATCGACTGTGCTCGAGATGATAGGTACTGTCGCTGACCAGACCCTTAGTGATTTTATAGACCCAGGTGCTACTGAGATTTTCATTTCTGGTGCAGCGCTAAAAAGGATTAAGGTAAAGGCAGTCTAACAGTATGAGTTTACCTTCGTAGAGATGGCTTCGGGAGCCAAACAGAAGGTTGGTGGAAAGGTTATGGGCTGTGCCCTTAACCTGGGAGAGTTTGTCACGAGGGTCAACTTGTACATCACGATCTTAGGATCATATGACGTCATGATTGGTATGGATTGGTTGGAATCGCATGAGGCGATACTCAACTGTAAGATGAAACGATTGAGCTTGGTTGATGATAAAGGATAGAGACGTGTGATTGTAGGACAGAACCAGGGAGTATCCCTGAGATTCATCTCTTCCTTATAGTTACGGAAGAGTATGTGCAAGGGGTTCAAGCTTTATGAGGTCCTCGCACTAAACCAAAAGGGAGTAGCGGAAGGTCTAGAAAACCTTCCGGTGGTGAAGGAGTTTGTGGACGTATCTCCAGAGGAGTTGCCTGGGATGCCGCCGGAAAGGGAATTGGAGTTTACCATAGACCTGAAACTGGGGACCGAACTGATAGCAATAATGCCTTATCGGATGTCGACCCCAAAGTTGCAAGAGTTGAAAATGCAACTGAATGAGTTTCTAGACCTGGGACTGATACGCCCTAGTGTGTCACCGTGGGGTGCACCAGTTATTTTCATATGAAAGAAGGACAGATCATGGAGGCTTTGCATTGACTACCGTCAACTGAACAAGGCTACGATGAAGAAACAGTATCCCTTACCAGGAATTGATGATCTGTTCGATCAAATGAAGGGTGCGATGGTGTTCTCCAAGATCGATTTGCGATCAGGGTATCACCAGTTACGGATCAAGGAGGATGATGTCCCTAAGACTGCCTTTAAGACGAGATTTGGACATTACGAGTTTACCGTTTTACCGTTTGGACTGACAAACGCACCAGGGGTATTCATGAGTTTGATGAACGGGGTGTTCCATGAGTACTTGGACAAGTTCGTCCAAGTATTCATTGACGATATCTTGATATACTCTCGAATGATGGAGGAGCATGAAAAGCACTTGCGCTTGGTACTACAGTGCCTACGAGAGCACAAATTGTATGGGAAGTTGTCCAAATGCTCTTTTTATCAATCAAGGATTGACTACTTAGGGAATGTCATCTCCGGCGAAGGTATCGTCGTGGATCCAGCCAAGGTTGAGGCTATTATGGAATGTCTTGCGCCGACGAATGTCATAGAAGTGCGTAGTTTTATGGGTTTAGTAGGATACTATCGACGATTTGTCGAGGGATTTTCGAAGATAGCAAATATGATCACAGAATTGCAAAAGAAAAACAAGAAGTTTGTTTGGACCGAGAAATGCGCGGAAGCGTTTCGAAGGCTTAAAGAGTTGTTGACTACAGCGCCGATACTAAAGGTCCCTGACATGGACACAGACTTCTTGGTATGCACTGACGCATCCAAGGAAGGTTTAGGCGGAGTCTTGATGCAAGACAGACGAGTGATTGCTTACATTTTGAGGAAGCTGAGAAAGCATGAGGAGAACTATGCGACGCACAATTTGGAGTTATTAGCCATCATATATGCCTTGAAGGTTTGGAGACACTACCTTGTTGGACGAAAATTTGAATTAAGGATTGATCATTGTGGACTACAACACATTTTTACGCAAAGCAACCTGAACGCACAACAACGACGTTGGTCAGAATTAATTAGCGAGTACGACTTCGAGATTACTTACATAAAGGGAACAGTGAACCGAGTGGCTGATGCTTTGAGTCGGAGACCACGCATCTTCTCGGTGTTTCCTCTTCAGACGAATCTACATGAGAAGATTCTCATTTTACAGCGTGATGATGACTGGTACAAAGAGGTCGAGGTTTTTATCGGACAAAACACCATGATGGTACCACAATACGAGGTATTTTAATTTGATAGCGACGGGTTATTGAGGTTTAGAAGTCGGATTTATGTACCACCAAACGACGAGTTGAGGATGTTGACCCTGAGCGAGGCTCATAGAGTAGTCTACATGGCTCACCCAGGAGTCACGAAGATGAGGGCAGACCTTAAACCCTTATTCTTTTGGAAGGGAATGAAGGCTGACATAGTCAACTATGTGGCCATATGTCTAGAGTATCAACAGGTAAAGGCTGAACATAGACACCTGGCATGATTACTTCAACCAAATTCCATTCCAGAATCGAAATGGGAAGTTATTTCGATGGATTTTATTGTTGGATTGCCACTGAGGACAAGGATACATGACTCGATTTTTGTAGTAGTAGACACTCTGACGAAGAGTTCTCACTTTATTCCTGTGCGTACGATGTATCAGGAACCTGACATAGCAAGATTTTTCATCAGTGAGATTGTGAGGCTGCATGGCATGCCTAAAAAGATTATATCTGATCGAGGATCGGTGTTTACTGGACGATTTTGAACAAGTTTCCAAGAGGCCTTGGGAACCCAACTTAAATTTAGTACTGCGTATCACCCAAAGACGGATAGATAGACAGAACGAACGAACCAAACCTTGGAAGACATGTTGCGCATGTATGTGATGGACCAACAAAAGCGTTGGGAGGAATTCTTGCCTCTAGTAGATTTCGCTTACAACAACAGTTACCAGAGCACCATTAACATGGATCCTTTTGAGTTTCTTTATGGGCGACCATGTCGGACACCCTTGAGTTGGGATCGACTTGAGGATAGGGTCCTAGTGGGACCAGAAGCGATCCAAGCAATGGAAGAGCAAATGCAAACCATAAGACAAAGGAGTAAAGAAGCACAGGATCGACAGAAGAGTTATGTCGATGTGCACCAAGTCGACCATAGTTACGAGGTCGGTGATCGAGTCTTCTTGCGAGTTAAACCGCATAAGAGTTCGATCAAGTTTGGAAAGGGAGCTAAACTCTCTCCTAGGTTCATGGGACCTTTCGAGATTGTGGAGAGAAAGGGGCCCATGGCCTATCTACTAGCCTTGCCTGATTCTTTGAGGCATATGCACAATGTTTTTCATGTATCTGTTTTGAGACATTATATTAGTGATCCTACACATGTGATTGACATGAGTTCCTTGCAGGTATCAGACGAGGGAGCGCTCACGGCTGAGCCGGTCTGCATCTTAGATCATCGCATTCAACATTTATGACGTCGAACGGTAGATCAGGTCAAGGTCCAGTGGGACAACTATAGTCCGCACTCGGCGACCTGGGAGGACGCATATGATATGCGCCAGCAGTTCCCATTTTTATTTGATAGATAGACTTATGATACTGTGGTACTTTTATTTCGGTATTTATACTGAGAAACTTCGGGACGAAGTTTAGACCAAGAGGGGGTGTATGTAACATCCTGCTCTGGTGCACTGAGAAAACTTATTCTTTGAGGACACTTGCTCGCAAGTGATCTGGACTTTTATGATGTTAAAAAATTTATTCTCGATTATGATGCATTATGATAGATGACATGATGTTTTACTACTTGATGTAGACAGGTGCTTTGACTCAGTTTTATTAAGTGTGCAGGGTTTTGGACCTTGAGGATGCAGAGGCATCGGTGGAACCCCTTGGACTCCGGATTGAGTCAGGAAGTGTGCTATTTGGGTTGATTTATTTACTGTGATATTTCATTGATTTGATGATATGATGTTGACATGTTCTGACATGATTGTTGATGATGCAGGCTCATGATAGTTTGCTGACTAGACTCACATATGGAGTAAAGGGGCCACACACGATTTCCAGAGAGGTTGAGGGAGAGGTGTGGACAACAACACTGCCACAGCCTACTAGCACTCCTGCCGTGGCTCGAATTGTAGGTTAATCATTACTTAGTTCAAGAGGATCCACGGTGATTCTAAGGGGTGTGCAATAAGGCGGGGGCCTTATTCCTTAGAGCCCTTAGTCTCCCACAAGTTCACCTGGCGAAGTGTTGACTCTAGGGGTTATATATGACTACCAATCAGTCCAGTTGGTGAGTGGAACCCTTGGATCATGTGGTGCATCCTGAAGGGCACGTTGCGCGAAAGAAACACAAGTTAGCGAGTGGCACCCTTGGAGCATGTGGTGCATCCGGAAGGGAACGTCGCGCAAAAGAAACAACCGAGGCAAGTGGCACCCTTGGAGCACGTAGTGCGTCCTGAAGGGCACATCGCGTTGATGATGATGAAGAAACGAACCTAGATGGCCCTAAGACATTAACACCTTAAGAAATCCTTAACAACTTCCCTAACCAAGTGTCGCCCAGTTCAGAATCTAAATTCTAAGTCTAAAACTTTTCTAGAGTAAAAATTTAGTCTAACCTTAAGAAAAATGCCCTAGAATAAAAATAAAAATTTAGACAAAAACCCACTTAAGTAATAATTTAGTCTTCATAAAACTCTTGGGGTAAAATGAAGAGAGTAAGAATTAAATTAAAACTAGTGGATTTAAAATTTTCAATAAGAAATAATTTATTTAACTTGTGAAGGTGTAAAAATATATCAATTTAATAATAAAAAGGAAAAGAGTAAAAAGCACAACTACAATTTTGGTTCTAATAAAGAGGGGAAATAAGGGAATAATAAGAATTAGGAAACTAAGTATTGGAGGAAACATAATAAAGGAAAGGTGGAACTTATGGTAAAAGGCAAGGTCAACATAGTAAGGAATCTGCAATTAAGAACCTGCTAATTTGAGCTAATTTAGTAACATCATTTTTAGGGAAAGTATTTAAAAATTATAAGGGGATCTAGGAACACCTAGGAGTAAATTTAGGAGCGAATATAGGTGGGTGAGGGATTTGAGTCAATTAATAAATTTAAAGAAAATATTTATTGGAGAAAAGAGGGGGATGGACGACACTTGTGCCATGGAGAATATTTAGAATATTTTATTGAAACTTAATTTAAATTTGAATTAGGGAAATTTGGTGGGTCTCAAAAACTCTATAAAAGAAAAGGAAGATGAGGAAGAAGGGGATCGACTGTTAGCGTAACGTTACGCTACCGGATTTGTGACTTGACTAATTACTTGTGGAGAGTTGGGATTTTCCATCTCGGAGAGGAGTGGTAGCTTGGCCTTGCGAGGCGAGCTGGGAAGCTAGACGGACCATCTAGATTGTGTGTGGCCCCTTTGCGGCTGGGGGGAATAAGGGGGAAGCAGAGTACCCCTAGCGATTGGTTGGGAGGTACCGGTGAGGTCTCGACGGTCGGCGAGCGGGAGAAGAGAGTGGCACGGGACGTGCAAACGTTATTCGAGGCAGGTGAAGAGGCAAAGGTATGGTCATTTATTTCGTAGAATAGAAAGCACTAGGATTGATGTAGATCTGCTTGTTTATTGGAAAAGTGTACTGGTGTTACAATTTTATATAACGTTTGTTGCATCTGTCGTTTTCCTTTGACAAATAGCAAAGAATAAATTGTTTACATTGCTTGTTGAGCCTCCTAATTTCATCCAACGTATGCTAAATGTTAAATTTTATATTTATCTGTGTAATTAATATTTACTGGAAAACTGGTTCTGTCTGATGTGTCTTTGATAATGGTCATTAATCTCTGCTTCAAGGTCAACCTGTATGAAGGGTTTGAGGCAGATTATCTTGTTCTATGTGTAAGTCTCGCCAGTTTTTTGGTTTTTTTTTTCAATATTTTCTGTGCTCGTGATCGGAGTAAAGGATGAGAGAGATTTTCGAGACAGTTGGCACCATGGTGGATGGATGGAAAAGACGATGGCCTAGTTTAGTCTGCTTCTGATGTCCTTGTATTTAATTTCAAATGATGTTATTGGTGTTTATGGGGAACTATGCAAATTCGGTTCAGGATTCTTTTTGCTTATTCAAGTGGTTTTGCTGCTGGACTTCACTCATACATGGAATGAGTCTTGGGCTTCAAAGGATCATCAACTCTGGTATCTGGCCATGTCGCTTTTATCTCTTGTGTGTTACATAGCAACATTTCCATTCTTTGGATTGCTCTTCCACTGGTTCAGTCCTTGGGGCCATGGTTGTACTTTCAACACATTCTCTATTGCGGTCACAGAAATTTTGGTATTTGTATTTGCAATCGTTGCATTACATCCTTCTATGAATGGAAGCCTTTTTCCAGCTTCAGTAATCTCACTCTACTACACATACTTGTGCTACAGTGGGCTCTCAAGAGAGCCGAGGGACTATATTCAACATTGCACTGGTCCAAATGACGATGGGAAAACTTATATTTATAGTGGCCATGGCATGGTTGGAATGGTTACAACAGTTTTTCCACTGGTGTATTTGGCAGTGAGGGCTGGTTCTAATTCAAGTAAATTGATGCTTGAATCCGCAAGAGAGGTTCCAGTTTCAGAGAAGACCCCTGAAGGCAGACCTGTTGCATATTCTTATTCTTTGTTCCATCTTATATTTGCAGCTGCCAACATGTATTCAACGATGCTTCTAATTGGTTGGACAACACATACTGCCTCTACCTCGAAAACAAAACTGAATGATGTGGATTGGCCATCTGTTTGGGTGAGCATTTGCATGGAGTGGATTACGGCAACACTCTACATTTGGACTCTGTTGGCCCCTCTCATCCTTCCCGACAGGGACTTCTCGTAATCTAATTGATTAGTCACAGAGTATACTATTTTTCCTTCTGAAAAAAAAATATTAGTCGGTCTAGTTCATTTTATTTTATTTTATTTGAAAAATAGAAATAAAACATTGATAGGTCTGGTAAGTTTTCAATCTGGCCTTTAAGAATATTGGGAGTGGGTTTACTGGTTATTGTTCAGTGATATTATTCTGGTTGGTAAGAGGGTGTACAGTCGTGCACAGTCATAACGACGTTGTTTAAATATTAGATTTTTGAATTTTTCATGGGAATTTTGTAATACGGTTAAATTAATTTAAAAACATTTACATAATCCCACACCACATTTAAATCTCGCGCGTTTCCACCCAATCTAATCTCTACGTTAAGGTTACTCAGTCTCTGCATTTGCGTTGAGAATTTTTTGTGCGTTTGGGGAAGAAGACCCATGTCCTTGCCTTCAGACTAGTGTAACGTTTTCCACAAATTGTGACTGCGTGTTGATGGCCCTCGGATTTTTATAAAATGGTCGACTGTGTTTGATTTTCCTCTACGCCGATAGTTGCGAATGTACCTCGGCACTGCACGAAATTCCACCTACCAAATTGGAATATTATAACCCTTACCTCGACATGCAATCCGCACAACGACTTGGATTCTCTTACCAACTATCTCACTAAATTATTTACTCAGTGAATGGAACCTCGTGTTCTCTGCATTTTTGGCAATCATTCCCCAACTTTCTCTATGTTTTTGGAAAATCGTTCCCTCAGATTTTCTACGTTTTTGGCAAATCATTCCCCGGATTTCTTTGCATTTTTGGTAATTCGTATCCCCATAATTATTGTGTTTTTGGAAATTTGTCTCCTCATATTTCCCTGGGTTTTTACCTCCTCTCAGACATTTATTTTATTCCCATCATTCGATTCCATCGCCTTCGGTGCTCAGCGATCTGCGAGGAGATAGCTATTAACCCAATGTGGGATTCCCTTCACTCAGGGTATTCTGCCAAGGATTCGGTTGTAATTGAATTTTCCATATTTGAATTGATTATGTCCGATTTAAATGTATTCCTGTCATTATAGATTTATTTCCGTCGGTTTATCTCAACATTGTTTAATCTAGGCGTTGTCTAATATGTTATTCTACTCTACATGCAAACTTTAAATTCAGAATGATCATTATGTGAAGACTGTGTATTCATTACAGCATTGTTAAATTAGTTTAAATTAGCATGGTTAAATTAGCAAGGTTGTATTCATTACAACATTGTTAAATTAGTTTAAATTAGCTGTGGTGTATGGTTAATGTATTGTAGTCGTATTGTGGTCCGTCGGTGTTTTATTTATAATTGCCTTGAGAAAAATGACCATGTTAATTGGTTTCGAATTCTGAATTTGTCACTTAAGTAAGATTTTAGGAGTTGTACTTATTTCATGAGTTGAACCATTGATAAGTGATGTTGACCGGAATTGAACCTGATCATTACAAGTACTAATCATGATTAGAATAGATGATATCAATTCAAAGGTGGTAGCATACTCTCGTGTTTCTTGTTTATCTTCATATATGATTCTCTCGCTAAATTATATTTGCGTAGTGGATTGATTAGTCATAGTAGATTATTTTTGGGCACAGTGATAGGTATGACGGACATGTGCCTCGTCACTTCATCTAGAAATGTTATCTATAGTAGAACCAATGAATGTTTAATTATGCACCTTGAAGTAAAGTAGATGACTACCCTTGCTTCTTGAGTTAAATAAATTTGTTTTCATTTTGCTCGCACTTATGTCATGTCTTGATGGAATTCGTAATCAGGTTCTCTTGCCCGTGGAATTCATATAATGTGTGTTGATTTATAGAACTTTATCGTGCAATGATCGTCCTTGATGGCGGTTGATTGGTTAGTCAGTTTCTCTGGTGTGAGTCGGGTGGGATGTAGACACCTCCATGTTCCTCAGAACAGTTGCCAGCCCTGAGACCTTAAATGGTTAAAATCGATGGTAACCTGGGCTTGAGCGTTTCTTATGTGTCTTGGAGGTCCTAACCATTGCAGGGTAGGAAAGATGGGTAGTCAGTCTTATTATTGTCTGTTGATGGTCGTTCCTTTCTTGCAGAGGTTTATGTGCATCTTAGATCTCTATGTTGTCATTGCATTGCATGCGTCATGTTCATCATCGTATGGTGACACACGGACACACTTAAAAAAAAAAAATGTACTTGTTATCAGAGTTGTTGTCGTAAGAGGAGGTTCGTTACATTTTGTCATGTTGGTGCTCCCTAGGCTCCCCCAAGATAGTCCCATCACTAATGATGTTGAAATCCTTTGATGAGATTCTTTCAGGACTCATGGAATTATTCCTTTATTCTACTTGAAATTGGGGGAAATATAGTGACCTGTATAGATAGAGGTTATTAGTAATCCTTTAGAATATAATCTCCTCCTAGTTCATAGTTAGACGTGTGAAATGATGGATTTGGTATCTATGTTTTTTTGCATGATTTATTTCCCTCACTAGGGAAATATTGTTCCTACTAACCAGTTGTGTTATTTCTAAACTAGTCAAACTACTTCAACAAGATGCAATGTTAAATTGATCAATAGTTCCATGAGGACATGAGAAAATGTGGGTGTCGGGATGTAACCATCCTCGATGGCAAATTTTAATCTCCCCTCACCCATATCTTACACTAACTCTTCCCATGTATGTGTGATATTGTACATCTCTAGAAACTCCATGGCAATGGAATTTTTCTTCAGAACATTTTACTTTGAATATCTATGGGGTTTACCAAATCCTTATATCTTGGCATAGGAAACAATACATGTAATGATGTCTCTTACTTTTTCTATGGATAAAATCACTTATTATACCATTCAAATGGCCTTAATAGACACTATTCATGTTTCTTTACTAATGGAGGAGTATGGTCAGAAGCTCAAATCTAGAGGGGGGTAGGGTATGTATACCTTTGTATACATTAGCATTCAAATCATTGCGTGGAGGGGGTCCCTTGTCCCATAAACAAGGGTGTCTCATACACCAATGTGGGCCTAATGGTTAAGAATATGTGTATACTACTTGGAGGTCATAGGTTCAAATACAGAGGGGGGTAGGGTATGTATACCTTCATATATGGGGAAAACAATTAGATGGGGAAAACCCATGATCAAAAGAAAATGCATAAAAAGAAGCATTACATTCTATCCTAGTTGGACTTAGATCCCAATGCCTTGATCTCTAAGTCACTTCAACTACTAGATTTATTGTTTCCTCCTCCCTTTCTTACTCATCAATCCTTTGTGCCTCCCTTAATTGAACCTCTTTCGATTCCTATGGAAACCTAGAATCTTGAATCGAACCTTGTACCCCCTTATGGCCTTGCATGCAAAAAATGATTCACTCCCAAATAACGTTTTATCTCAACCCTATGTAGTTTTGAATTGGAAAAAGGAACACCAATAATAATGGGAGGATGAAGTAGAAGAAGAAAGAATCCCAAAGAAAACTAGGAGGAAAACAAACAAGGCCCTTTAATTCCCTAATTATTCTCTATATATACTATATATACCTAATCATGTGTTGTAGATCCATAATTAGGCCACAAATGTGCTTAATTAGGACATATGGATCCTTTTTAGGCCCTAAAGATACAATCAATCCTTGTAACTCCAAAAATAGGCCATGTATATCCACAATTGGGCCCCATGAATAATGTATTAGGGAGTAAATCCTTAGTTATTCATCATCAATTCATGGCTTAGGCCCCAAGGATCATTCTTGTTGTGTTCAATATCTGAAGTTGGGCCTATAATCATCCTTGTAATTGCAATTCTTGTTGTGCTCAATAATTTCCACAAAATGGAAGGAGGAAATTGTTTAGGATCACGGACGTTCCTCCTAATTAGGTTTTACATAAACTATAGGTACTATTACATGAATACTTATAACAAATGTTTTCCTTGGGTACTATGTTGGATCATGTTGTCATTGATGCCAAAGGTTTAATTAATTGATGTCAAAGGATTGATGTAAAGTGATTGATTGATTCCAAAGAATGATTGATTGATTGATTGATTGATTGATTTCAAGTAATTGATTTATTCCAAAGGTTGATTGAATGATTTAAAAGGCCAAAGGTTTGATGTATACATGTCTTATCATAGTTTCCATTGATACATGATGCATAGATGAAGATGGAATGATGTGGTTTCATTGGTATATGATGCATTTTTGGATTGATTTAAAGATGAATCTTTATTGTATTATCATGGTTGATAAGGTGTACAATGGATGAACTCCAAAGTGGTCCCCTTATGGTGAAATCCCTCATAGGAAGACGATTTGCGGTTGAGTTATCCTTGAAATATGGTTACGCTTATATGTGGAATAATGAGATGAAGATCAGTGAATTTGTCAGTAGAACTATCCTAGATGGATATTTCTTATCATGCCATTTCCGATGGTATGTGGAACATCACATAACTCCTCATGGTTCAAGATTTATGGTCTTATGAAGTTGGAGGACCCTCATATGTAGGCTTCAAGCCCCAAAAGGTCAAAGAAATCAAATAAGCTTGAAAAGAAGAAAATATTATTTAAATGGTAAATAAAAGTGACAAAGTCAAGGAAGAATATTTAAATGATAAATTAATGGAGAAATTTATAATTATGGAAAGTCGTTAACCCTTAAAATGAGGAAAATAGGTTAAGTGACCTAGAAATGGGTTAAGTGACCTAGAAGTGAGTTAAGTGACCTAGAAGATGCTTCTAAGGAAGATACTTGGAGATGACTAATGACCTTGTGATATAATGATCGTTGGGTGAAATAATCCCGCCCTATTTAAAAAAAAAAGATGAAAATAATAGAAACATGGAAATATTTCATGGAATAATCCACCCATATGTACATATGGCCAAATTTGTACATATAATCCACCCACATGTACATATAAATAGGATATGTCAGGTGATAAAATACCAATGCCATGAATAAATCTATCTTAGGTGTCCCCCCTATCTTAGGTGTTACCAAGCATACACCAAGCATAATACTTATCTTAGTTTTATCTTGGTGGCATGAACCAAGCATACAATTTAAGGTGTAGGATGTGTGCACGTGTGGTGTGACCAACTTGAAATGAAAATTCTTGCAAACAAAAGTAAATTACAATTAGTTGAAATTTAAACTATTGAGAAAGTAAGCAACCAGGATAAGTACTAAATTAAATAATTTTTTCTTTATCTAAGTTACCCTTCAAATATGAAATGTACTTGCGAATATTTAGAATCCAATCCTTATGGGGTTTTCTTCTCAATCCTTATGAATTTATTAAAGAGAATAACTAAGCCACAACAAAAGAATCTAAAAATAAACCTACGGGTCCTAAAGAACACTTAAAAAGATGGAACAAAAACCTAAAAATTTAAAAAGTGAGTTTCGAGATCCCTTGTAGAAACTCACCTAGAAAGTTGTGTTGGAAATGCAAATTATGCCCCCTATTCCTATGTCGTTCAATGTAGATAACATGCCAAAAACAAATTGGTCAGTGAAAATAACATGCCAAAAATTGTGTTGGTCAATGCACTTAATGACCCCCAAAAATGCATTGGCACCTAAGGGTTTCCGGATAGTTGTGAGCTAGTCTATGAGGAAAATATGAGTGGTTTTCGACATTTGTTTCTTGAAAACACTGCACATAAAGTATGCATGAGCTATCTCAATATGGTGGGGATAGAGAAAGGGAAAGAAAAGAATATGGGAAGGACCAAATGACTGTTGTAAGCAAGGAATTCTCGCCTAATGAGCATATGGTTAACAAAGCGAGGAATTTTGACACATAGAAAAGGTAACTTAGATCACTTGCAAGCTTGTTTTCCACCAAAGATCACACCGCGACGAACAAATCAATCACTGGGAAGAAATCAATGACTCCACATGATGAATTGATGATGGAATAAAGTGGGCATGATAATTTGTATAGGATATTTGGAGAATGATAATTTTGAAGCTGCTAGGCCTATTCCTACACACCACAGTGAGATCACCTCTCATTGACAGTCAGTGTATTGATCCCTTTTAGTTTTGGGTTGATAATTCAAGTCTAGGAATGACCAGGCCCACATCAAGTGAAGGAATAAAATTAAGAAGGTACATGTGTTGTCCCATTCCATGTCAACAACAACACATCCATTCATTGGGAACAAATCGATGACTCCACTAAATTAGGATCTATGGTTTACATGATGAATTGATGATGGAAGAAAGTGGGCGTGTGAGTCAAATTTGAGTCCACAAACCCTCCCATATCGTTAATGCATGCGACTATTCTATCCATGTCAAATTTCAATGCAGTCAGAAACAGTTTGAAAAAATTTCAACGTTGGCCCCATTCACAGGTCACTATTGTCCGTGTCTAGTCCTAGTACAATTTCCTCGTAAATTTTTTTATAAGATATTTGTAGAATGATAATTTTGAAGGTTCTAGGCCTATTCCTACACACCATAGCGAGATCACCTCTCATTGACAGTCGGTGTATTGATCCCTTTTAGTTTTGGGTTGTTAGTATTTTCAATTGCACGCACCTTTCAATCCAGTCAAAGTTGATCAATTAATGTCTCTTGCTACTGTGGGGTTATAAAGCCTCATGATCCCAATGACCAAATTCCTCCAACCTTATGATATAATGATCGTTGGGTGACAACATTTATGAAGGGTGACGACCAACACTAGGGGCAACTTTCAATTCAAGGCCAAGAATGACCAGGCCCACATCAAGTGAAGGAATACAATTAAGAAGGTACATGTGTTGTCGCATTACATCTCAACAACAACGCATCCATTCACTGAGAACAAATCGATGACTCCACTAAATTAGGGTTTATGGTTTACATGATGAATTGATGATGGAAGAAAGTGGGTGTGTAAGTCAAAATTTGAGTCCAGAAACCCTCTCATATCGTTAAGGCATGTGAATAGTCTATCCATGTCAAATTTCATTGCAGTCAGAAACTGTTTGAAAAAATTTCAACGTTGGCCCCATTCAGAGGTCACTATTTCCCATGTCTAGTCCTACTATAATTTCCTTGTAAAATTTGTATAAGATATTTGGAGAATGATAATTTTGAATGTGCTAGGCCTATTTCTATATACCATGGTGAGATCACCTCTCATTGACAGTCGGTGTATTGATCCCTTTTAGTTTCGGGTTGTTAGTATTTTCAATTGCACACACCTTTCAATCTAGTCAAAGTTGATCAATTAATGTCTCTTGTTACTATAGGTTTATAAAGCCTCATGATCCCAATGAATACATGCCTCCAAACTTCTGATATAATGATTTTTGGGTGACAACATTTATGAAGGGTGATGACTAAGACTAGAGGAAACTTTCAATTCAAGGCTAGGAATGACCGGGCCCACATCAAGTGAAGGAATAAAATTAATAAGGTACATGTGTTGTCCCATTCCATGTCAACAACAACGCATCCATTCACTTGGAACAAATCGATGACTCCACTAAATTAGGGTTTATGGTTTACATGATGAATTGATGATGGAAGAAAGTGGGTGTGTAAGTCAAATTTGAGTCCATAAACCCTCCCATATCGTTAAGGCATGTGAATAGTCTATCCATGTCAAATTTAAATGCAGTTAGAAACAATTTGAAAAGTTTTTAACGTTGGCCCCATTCACAAGTCATTGTTGCTCGTGTCTAGTCCTAGTACAATTTCCTTGTAAAATTTGTATAAGATATTTAGAGAATGATAATTTTGAAGGTGCTAGGCCTATTCCTACACACCACAGTGAGATCACCTCTCATTGACAGTCGATGTATTGATCCCTTTTAGTTTTGGGTTGTTAGTATTTTCAATTGCACGCACCTTTCAATCTAGTCAAAGTTGATCAATTAATGTCTCTTGTTACTGTGGGGTTATAAAGCCTCATGATCCCAATGACCACATGCCTCCAACCTTATGATATAATGATCATTGGGTGACAACATTTATGAACGGCGATGACTAAGACTAGGGGAAACTTTCAATTCAAGGCTAGGAATGGCTAGGTCCACATCAAGTGAAGAAATAAAATTAAGAAGAGACATGTGTTGTCCCATTCCATGTCAAAAACAACACATCCATTCACTAGGAACAAATCGATGAATCCACTGAATTAGGGTTTATGGTTTACATGATGAATTGATGATGGAATAAACTTGGCGTGTGAGTAAAATTTGAGTCCAGAAACCCTCCCATTTCGTTAAGGCATGTGAATAGTCTATCCATGTCAAATTTCAATGCAGTCGGAAATAGTTTGAAAAAACTCAATGTTGGCCCCATTCACAGGTCACTGTTGCCCGTGTCTAGTCCTAGTACAATTTCCTTGTAAAATTTGTATAAGATATTTGGAGAATGATAATGATGAATTGATGATGGACATACCTACATCATTGGTATGATTAGGCGCATTCGCACTGAGCTCCTCTTTGTTTCAAGAATAGGTCATTCTCTACTAAACAAGGGCAACCACGTGAAGGTGGAATCTCTAATTATGCCCCCCCCCCGCACATCACTCTCAATTTCCCCATATTACCTAATTTGAAATTCTAAAGAACATGTATCATATACTATATTATACAAAATAAAAACTTATAAAGATCATATAAAAGATATAAACACATACCTCTTCTTTTCAACAATTAAATATCAGTCATCTTCTTCTTCATCCAGCTCAACATCTGTATTAGGATTTGGTTTAGAATCGATATTGGTGAAAGGCTCATTCCTATAAACATCATCATCGACGTCATTTTCGCTACTATAGTTATCGATATCGTCAATGAGATCGTCATCTCCTGCATTTGGATGATCAACTTCTTCAACTTCTTCGTTTGAAACATCGACTACATGATCCACCTGCTCCTAATCTGCATAATCATTATCTTCTTCCTTGTTATTATATTCATCCTCAACTACATGATTGTACTTTACTAGTCTTCCTCTTGGATCATATCTAACAACGTATGACCAACTTGCTTTAACAGGTACCTCTGAGTAAAATACTTGCTCACATTGACTTGGAAGAACATAAGTCTCTGTACCCGGTTCAAATGCCCTTGTATTAACCATGGTAAATACATTATCATGCTCAATAACAGTTCTTTCAGGATCACGTTCATGCATCCATAGCCTGTACCATTTAACCTCAAACAAAACTATTTTAAAGGAATTAAAATCACACTCAATTATATCCTCCAAATGGCCATAGTACCTATTCTTAGTTTCTTTCGAATTTTTTTCACTTCTAGAGGAAATGTTGGTGACCTTAAACACTGCAGTTATCCCACAATCCGAGTTTTTCATCTTATCATCCAACATTTTGATAGGAAATTTATGACCATTACACCACATAGCCTTGTGATGTTTCAACTGCAACATGGAAAACAAGTAAAAAATAAATTGCCAATTAATAATCCTCATATATGACTTACTAAATATATATTTCAATAATTAAACAAACCAAATACATTGAAAAATTGGGAAAAAACTAGGAAAATGTGGGTAAAAATTTTAACTTGCTTGTTTATCTTTTAAACCAA
>JZKD02S1714210.1:943039-954903 GCA_000966675.3 Picea glauca
AATGTTTTTCAATAAATATTTATTAATGAGAATTTTATATATAAATAAAAATATTTTTTATTTTTAAATATTCAAAATTCTATTTTTTGATTGGTCAAAAACTCTGAAGTGACTACTTTCCCCTGGTTGGAGGTGACGATTAACCACAAAGCTAAAAAAATTAAATTATTTGTTTTTTAAAAAATCCACAAATAACCACGTATTAATTAAAAGTACAAATAATGATTAATGTTACCGACATTCTATGTGTAGTAAATGTAAGAATACAATTTGGATTTTGAGACTTTGTTTCATCTCCCAATGAGTCGATGAATGCACTTTCTCCACCGTCCAGATGTACATACCTGATCAGGTTAACCACAATGTTTAGCCTTGGGTTTTGTATTGCATGCTTAAATAATGGAAATTCTCATACTTTGTTTTGAAAAATGTACATACCCGATCATGTCAACCACAATATTTAGTCTTGGGTTTTGTTTTGCATGCTTAAATAATGGATGATCTCTCATACATTAATAATTATATGTAATATCAACAGACTATCTTGTCACTAATGCCAAACTACCCATTATTTATTACAATATGTTGAGGATTGCAAAGAATTTATGTGGAAGAGGGAAATGTTATTAATATTTCTCTTAATATATATGAGGAAGAGGGAAATGTTGAGGATAACAAAGAATTTATGTGAAAGAGGGAAATGTTACAATATATTGCAGCTATTAGCCTTGTTGTTATAAACATGAGTTTCCTCCCTATCTTATATATACCATAACTTATCATTTATCAATATAACAATCAATTTCAATATTTTATTCATGAATATTTCTTCCTTCATTTAATTGAATTAGTAAGTGCTAGCCAACCATTAGGTGTGCAAGTATCCCAACCATTATTGTCACTGTTATATTATTTTCAATTTATGCAAGTGTGATCCCTTTTGGGTACTAAGGATGTAACAAGTGGTATCAAAGATTCAATCAAGCTTTGTTGGTGTTTTTTGTTAGTTCTTAAAAATAAAAGAGAGAAGAAAATGACAATCAATTACTATCATTTCATCGATCAGGGTTGAGTTTCAAGAGCAATTCCATATCTTTATCAATGAAGAGAGAGAGAGAGATTATAGCTACAATTGAAGGGAAAAAGGTATGTGGATTTCATAAACCTAGAATATTATGGAATCCACATACCCTTTTCCATAGAATATACTAACTAGATCCAAAAACCAAAGACATGAAATATGGTACTACACATATTATAATATATTATCAAGGAAAAAACAAGCTACATGAAATTTGGACATTTGAACAAAAATTTACAAGTTAAATGAGTATATCAATAAAAAATAACATACCAACCTTGCAAGTTCAAATTCCAAGCTATGTAGATCGAGAATTGGATTTGTTCAACCGATGGGTGACGAAAAAAATAAACAGCTCAAACAAAGGCCAAGAACAGTGTCGCAACTATAGCAATTGTGTAACAAAGTCTCTTAAAGTCACGTATATATAGATCAAATAGTCAACTAGCCGTTAACACCGACCAATGAGATAGACAAAATTTTCGCCGCTATTGCCACAAAAGTTCGTTGCTATTGCGACGAAAATCCTGACTAGGTTAAAATAATATTTTCGTGGATATTGCGACTAACTTTTGTGGCAATATCGACGAAAATCCTACCCTGTTTAAAAAAAAGATGAAACGGGTGGAAGCATGGAAAAATTTCGTGGAATAATCCGCCCATATGTAGTAGTGAGAGAGTGAGAATTAAAGGGGGGAGAGGGAGGAATTTGGAGAGAATTCATAGAGAGTGAGTGGGGTAAAGAGAGAGATGAGGGGATGATAGGGGAGATAGAGAGGGGGGCGCAGAGAGAGAGAGAGAGAGAGAGAGAGAGAGAGAGAGAGATTTAGTGTTAACAAGAATGTGTGCACATTACTATTCCTAATAATGTGCACATTATAGGAATGTGCATGTGTTTTAGGAATGCTCATGCGTTTAAGGAACGCATGTGGGTTATTAAAGTCTATGCGCTTTATTTTCATTTTAAAAAATTTCAGGAGGGAATGACAACTTTAGCATACGTGTATGTTGACTTGGTTTCCTTGGATTTTGGTTAAGGATGAAAAACCTAGTGGTTCGGTTTGCAAGTAGATAAAAACCTCCATTTTTATGAATACCTCTCCATATCTTTGTTTTTGAGGTCATTTTTCCATAGGCTACATAAATCAATTGTTGAAGGAACTATAGACATAGGTATAGTCGGCTATGCATATTCCAAATATATAGTCTTCTTTTAAAATTAATATTATTTAATATTTTTAATCTATTTTTGTCTTCGTATATATCAAAATCCTAGAATACATGCCTATTTTATTTCTGCTATAAATATTTTTCGTCTTAACCATTTCTAAAATGAGTTATACACCGCACTATAAGAGATCAATATTTACGATATAAAAAAAATAAATTTTGATAATGTTAATACCACTCTTAGAAAAAATCAAATTTCACATAGTTCTTCAGAATTTCTATGAACAAAATTGGATTATTCAGAAATCTAATTCAATTTCCTAAGTTTCATCGTTTTATATCATATTCAAATTTATTATAAAAGTACCTTGAATAATCCCTCCAAGTAACCATATTATTTTTTCTTCGTGTTTCAATTGCCACTAACGCGTCATGAGAAACCATCATTAGCGTGTACATGTCCTAATATATTGAGTAAGAATGACATTGCATTTTTTTCACTGTTTAGTAAGTGTTTCTTAGTGTTTCTTATAGATAATGAAATTGAATTGAATAATTCCAAAGTAGATAACATTGAATTGTTCAATTAAAACCATGGGCATTATCTTTAAATATTCACATTTACTCTAGCTAATGCATGTAGCTTTATGACTTCTTCATTGTACATGCTTTGGAATTTTGATGATTGTCTCATCCTCCCATTTAATTTTTAAATCAAACATGTGTGAGTGAAAATTAATTATGTTAAATTCTTGAGTTATCCACATGGTTGTTGGAACTATGATCATATAAATAAAGTGAACTAGGATTTTCGTTGGTGATAGAATTGAAACTCTCTCATGCAGCATGTGTTGATGAAGACTCGTCATATATGAATATCTCAATACTTGCGAAAGCATGGAATATGACATTCAAGTCATTTTGGGAAGACAACATATAGATGAGCATTGTTTATATTAAAATATAGAGCATATGTTAACATAGTTGATAAACAATTTTTTTTAGTGTTGTGTAGATTCATTTAAATAACAAAAGTTTATATTAAGTTGACTATTGATTTTGTTTTCAAACTAGATATTTTAATCAATTAAAAGATAATAGTTGAAAAAGCATAAACTGAACCTATCTATAATTGTAATTGTAGAGTATGTTATTTTACACATAATTTTGTTATAATTGTAGAGTATGGAGCTATAAATCCTTATGTGTCATCTGATCCTGCCTATTGAACCTATTGAAGTAAAGCCCATTGATCCCGACTGCTATAAAGGGCGGGTATGCAGGGGCAGGATCAACCTTAGTGGCTGGAGTAAAGAAATCTGTCACTGTCAAGCTCAAGAAGTAAGTGAAGAGTCCAGTCCTTAAGTTGGATTTGTTATAATTGTAGAGTATGCTATTTTACACATATAATTTTGTTTGACGTTGATCTATGGAAGAAAAGTTCATGTGAAGAGAACATTTTCTTTAACAATACAATTTGTAAAGCAAACTCATAAAACCGATCTAAAAATGAACATTTTCTCTAACAATACCATTTGTAAAGCAAACTCATAAAACCCATCTAAAAATAGAGTAACCATAGAGTTCATAAGCCTATCATTTACAAATCAGGCATAATAGTTTATTCTATGTCTAAATCAATATTTGGTGAACAACATAAAAATCCTATCTAAAAATAGAGTAACCATAGAGTTCATAAGCCTATCATTTACGAATCAGACATAATAGTTTATTCTAGGTTTAAATCAACATTTTGTAAACAACATAAAAGTTCTAAATAACAAAGAGAACTCATAATGATGGTTAAGTTCTTTAAATTTAGTTTAAAATTGTTGTTGCTTATTTAATTTATCATAAAAATTCTAAATAACAAAGAGAAATCATAATGATGGTTAAGCTCTTTAAATTTAATTCAAAATTGTTGTTGCTTATTTAATTTATCAATGTGTCATAGATTTTGTCAGGAATAAATTTAATTCAAAATTATTATTGCTTATTTAATTTATCATAAAAATCCTAAATAACAAAGAGAAATCATAATAATGATGATTAATCTTTTTAAATTTAGTTCAAAATTGTTGTTGCTTATTTAATTTATCAATGTGTCATAGATTTTGTCATGAATATGATAAATTCATTGGAAATGGTTAATGATAAAAATTTGTTAAAAAAAAAAAAAACATGTATCTTATAATTGGTTAAATAATTTTTGGCTTAACATCCTAATCGAGTAAAATTCTTGTGTTAACTTACTACTAAAAATGGCAAATCATAATAATGTTTTAAGGTTTATTCAAATATATTATGAATAACGAGTGAAACATACTCAATAAATTGGCCATTAGAAATAAAGTAGAATCCAAAAACCACAGAATGATGCATCGCCCATGCATAGTAGTTCATTTTGTGTTTAAACCAATATTTCTTAAATAATATAAAAATTATTTAATAAAAAGAACAATCGAATCATATTTATAGTTGAGGTTTTTAAAATCACTTATTATTACTTTAATTTTTTCTAATTTATTATTATGTAATTAATTTTTTCACCAACTTATTTTGAATGAACTCATTATCCAAAAACCACATAATGATGTCTATGCATAGTAGTCCATTTTGTGTTTAAACCAATATTTCTTAAATAATATGAAAAGTATTTAATAATAAAGAGCAATCATTAATATTATAGTTGAAGTTTTTAAAATTTATTATTATTTTAGTTTTTTCACCAACTTATTTTGAATGAACTCATTATCTATTATAGAAATAAATAATAATAATATTTAATTATTAATATTTTCACCAACTTATTTTGAATGAACTCATTATCGAAAAACCATATAATGATGCCTATGCATAGTAGTCCATTTTGTGTCTAAACCAATATTTCTTAAATAATATGAAAAGTATTTAATAATAAAGAGCAATCATTAATATTATAGTTGAAGTTTTTAAAATTACTTCAATATAGTTATTATTATTTTAATTTTTTCTAATTTGTTGTCATGTATTTAATTTTTTCACCAACTTATTTTGAATGAACTCATTATCTATTATAGAAATAAATAATAATAATATTTAATTATTAATATTTTTCAAGTAAACTCATATCAATTCATAAAATAAAAAAAATAACAACCACAATAATAAATAGAAAAATCAATAATAATATATATTTTTAAAAATATTATAGTTATTATTATTTCTAATTTATTATTGTGTAATTGATTTTTTCACCAACTTATTTTGAATCAAATCATCATCTATTACTTAAAATAATAATAATAATAATATTTAATTTTTTCAAGTAAACTCATATCATCTTCACAAAATAAAAAAAATAACAACCACAATAATAAATCAAAACCAATAACAATTTATATTTTTATAAATATCCATATTAATATGATAGATTATAGATTTTATCTATGTTAATACCATATTGTAAAGTCCATATATATCTCTTTAGAAAATTATCTATATTACTATATGATAGATTATAAGACCTATCATATAAACCTCTCTATAATACCATATTTTGTTTTTGTAAATAAGAGTGTAGAACCTTGTATTAATGATGTCTATATGCTATACAGTGACAAGTGTTAGCTACTTGTTCCGCCACAAGAGGGAAACTAGAACACTGTTAGCTACTTGTTCCGCCACAAGAGGGAAACTAGAACAGGTGGCTACTTGATGTTCAGATGTTGACACATCATTATGAATTCCAGCCTTGCTTAAACTAAAATGTTTATCCAAAAAATTACAGTATATCTGCGAAAACAAAAATATGAAAACCATGTTATGCAACCTTCCACTAATGCTAGTTGTAGACATAGCTGCCATGACTAAAACTACACAGACATAATAAGAAAAAATTGCTAGTTCATCTATCTTCTTGTCGTGGTATGCTAGACCAACGACTTTGCAACTGAAATAGATAAAAAACTGAAACCTGGAGACATTAATCCATAGCTGGGCCTGGTTGTCCATGTATTGTGTAGATTGGGGTGAACTGTAGGCTACAAGTTGGGCATTTGGCACGTGCAGGAGCATCCATGAGCACATCGAACAGGATATCCATTTGTTGGTCGAGGACGCTCTATGAGTGCACCTGGTCATCCTGCTCCTTTCTTATCTTGAAGAGGATTTGAAGGTGCTCCTCCATGAGACGGTTGGCAAAATGTTGTGGTTGTTCCTCCTCTTCCTTGTTATCTTTGTTGGCAGCCTCTGTGATGATATCTTTGGTTGTTCCTGCATTGTTCTCCAACTGCGAGCTTGGAGGAATCTCCTCCTCCACCTTGCATCTTCCATCGCCATAGTATGGGTCACCTAGCTTGACGATGGGGGCGGGGGGGTAGGCAAGAGGTTGGTATCTATAGTGGGGCACGTGCCCAAGGGTGGGGCCTCCTCTTTTACCTCGCTCGAGCTGTGAAGTGGAGGTGGATATGAGGGGTAGTTAGCAATGGAAGGAGGTCGCCTCCAATTTCCTTGACTGGATCCATAGAATTGGAGAGGAGCCGACCGCGTCCTCTGGGAAGTGTGTCTTGGGCTAGAAAAATGAGCGATGAGCGCTCTTTGGGAGGGGGTGATCATGTTACCACAAGAGAGGGTGTTGTTGTTGCGAGCACCCCTCTTGGGCTTGCCACGCTCCCGAGGCATGCTAGGGGGATATGGAGGTGGAGGAAGGAAGAAATGGAGGCTGGGGGGAGATGGGGAGTGATGGAGGGAAACTGAGAAGCTTAGAGGGAAAATGAAGCATAGGGAGTCGGGGAGAATGCCTCTGGTGCGCGAAAAAAGGTTGCAGAGAATAATGGTTCATGAATTATCACGATAGCCGAGGAGAATAGAAGGAAGAGTGCACTAGGGCGGGTAAGGAATGGAATGAGACCCTCGATCAAAGGCCTGGTTGCACATCTTTACTCCATTGAAGGTTGAAATGATCATCGTGTCCTCCATTGAAGCCTGAAATGACCACTGCATCCTCCTGGTATGCCCTGCTTGGTTGGTTCGCTAGTCTCATGGTGTGAGCCATGGAGGAATAAATGTGCAGGGGCTGGCAGGCGAGGCTAGTAACTCCCATAGCTGGCTGGTTCGAGCTGTCCTCAATATCTCTCTTGGTGTCCTCAATCTCTCTCTATAACACCATATTGGAAAGCCATGTTAACCCTACAAAAAAAATTGCTAAATTTAATCATTTTTTCTACTTATTTTTTCATAAAACTAACTTAAATATACGTAGCTATTATTTATTATCTTTCATTCAATCTTTAACAAGAGAATGATTAACATCTCTAATCTATTCCATCTTTAACAAACAAGTCATTAACATCTCTAATTAATAAAATATCTATTCAATCCTTAACAAAAAAATCATTAACATCTCTAATCAATAAAATATTGATTGTATGATTCTAATCGATACAATATTGATGATATGATTTATTGATAACTAGGATTCTATTGAATTACAATTATTATTTCCAATTTACTATACATTATAATTCATCTTATAATGGCCATTACTAAGTTAAATATGTAAATTTTACAAAGTAAAAATGTAATTACAGCATTTATAATTCATCTTATAATCTCCATCTTGTGTGAAAATATAATTACAACCTATTTTTCATTTATTCCATAAAACATGTAAACATTTACAAAGTAAAATTGTGATTACCACATATTTTTCATTCGAAAATCACTCTTGAGCTGTTCAAGAGGTTCCAAACCGAAATGAAGGTATGGCATTGAGCAATAACATTACCTTTTATTTTATTTTATATGTTATAAAAAAATCTCATCCACATGAGATAGTAGAGTTGTACAAATATTCAAAGTAAGGATACTCTCATATATATATATATATATATATATATATATGAGTGATGTATCATACCATAAATATAATATNTCTCATATATATATATATATATATATATGAGTGATGTATCATACCATAAATATAATATTTACAAGCCAATAAGATAAATGACTCAAAGACATACTTCATATACTTATACGTCGTCTGATACAATAGAAATATTATATACCCGCATTCACGCAGTACGTTGCTGAAGAAGTTCATCATGGGTAGTTCAGATTGCACCCACAGAGTAACATCGGGCGCGTGGGCGAACTGATACCGGAAGGCCGTGCTTCATGGTAAGTTGCAATCCGAGCTTCGGAACAACGGGGTGCCTGTCCACCACTCTCACCTCGTAACGGGCAAGAACCGAAGCCGCCACCCACTTCATCTGCCAAAACGCCAATTCCTTCCCGGCACATCTTCGCGGCCCGGCGTTGAAAACCGGGTACCTAAACTCCGATTCTCCCTTCACGGCCTTCCCATCCTTGATCCACCTCTCTGGCTTGAATTCCCCGCAATCCGCCCCCCACACACTCTTCAATCTGCACGCAGAGTAGATGAAATACATGACGATGGACCCCCTCTCCAACTTCGTGCCGTCAGGCAGCACGTCGTCTTCCGCCGCCTCGATCAGGTCGACCGGAGCAGGCGGATAGAGCCGGAGAGACTCGCTCAGCGCCGCCTGCAGATACTTCATGTCTTTTATCTCCTCCATTGAGAAAGGCGACGGATCGTTTCGGTCTCGCGACGTCGGCCTCTGATTTAAGATACTTTCTATCTCTTGTACAATCTTTTCTTCAACCTCCCGGTGCTGATCCAGCAGCCAGAAAAACCAGGAGAGAGCCACGTACGTCGTCAGGCCCGCTACCACAAAGTTGACAGAGAAGTCTTTTAAAAAGTCGTCGGAAGGCGGGATGCCGCCATTAATCTCCTGATAGCGTAAAAGGAGTAAGGACAGGAAATCCATAGGTCGACCCTCGCTGTAGTCCTTTACAATGTACGGAACAATGCTTTTCTTTCGAAACGCAATGGTCTGGGCTAGAAAACTGTCCACAGTTTTCCGAGACTCGGCTAACCTGCGTTCCATTCCGAGGCCCAAGTACCTCAATGTTCTCCAACAGAAGGCGGGCATTAGCAGTCGATACGTGGACGCATCCATAGCCTCCTCGAGGGCATTAAGGGAAGGAACCCGCGGGAGATCGAGTAGCAGAGACATGGGATTGAGTCCCAGTCCATTCCAGCAAGTGATATCGAACGAAAAGCGACGAAATACGTCGTGGAGATCGATGATATGTTCATCATCCGAAGCACTGCGGAGCACGGGTAGCAGTCTGTCGTGCACCAAGGAGATAGTAGAACGAATTGAATAATTGCGGAAGCTGGTGGAGGCGAGTGCTGATATTGTGAGACTGCTGAGGTGCTTAAAATAGTTGCCGTCCACCAGGAGAATGCTATTGTCTCCAAACAGATCGCCGAGTACGCTCATTAAGTAGTTGCTCTTGACAAAGCTATGGAATCTGGTCTTGAGCATGTACTCCAGATTGTCTGGATCTGCAGTGAATACTCTTTTCATCCAAGGGAGCTCCAGAATGAAAGTTCCTCCGTTCAAGACGAGTAGATGAGTGACCCAATCGTGCAGATGCTTAAAATTCCAAAGCAGCGAAGGAAGCATGCCGACCAGTGGCCACTTGAATGGCAGTTCCATCTTCCATACTGTCATCCTCAGTACAAACATTGGTATCAAAATGCATGCTACGATTATTAGACCTAATTCTGAAAAACCAATATTGTTCAACTTCCAGTCTTTTACGAACAATTCCATTGTCGTGGGCAAGTTGCTGGTTCTTCAACTTTGAAATGGCAATCTCTACTCCCAAGTCACATCCTCTTAATAAAGTTGTTTTTCGATGATTCGTTTTTTTTAAATGAATGGACGGCTCTAAGGAGGCTGAGGTGTTACAAAGGCAACCACAGGATTGAACCAGACCAGATGGTACTAAAATTAATTGAACCAGACCAATTAGTACTAAATTAAGAATGTCTTTTGCGAAATCAATTCTCTCACCAGTCATCCTTACTACCATTTAAAGTTTCAAAAATACAGCCAAACTATTATCGGCTCAATCAATGAAAGCTTGATTCGATCCTGGGATCCGAAGTTTATTCGATTGTGACAACGCAGTGCCAACCTGGCTCCCTCTCCCTCAAACCTCCTTATTGGGTGTTATCTAGTGTGATATTCATAAGGAATACTTTAGAGTTTAAACCACATAGTAACTTCTTAGACTTGTAACTTATTCACACTTCAGTGTCAGTTTAAACCATATAGTACTTGTAACATGTTCAGACTTCATTGTTTGTAGCTTTTTATAGGTAGAAAATAAATAATGTAGTTGTTTTTGTCTTTTTCCCATTTTTCCCATGTGGAGGGTTTTCTATTTATGTCACTTGCTTACTTTTATTTAATTAATATTTATATCGAGAGGGTTTTATTTTATTTATGTCACTGGTTTATTTTTATTTAATTAATTATGTTTATTAATATTAAAACTTTGATTGTTATTTTATTCAATGTTTTTAAGAATGGTAACATATTCAGACTTCATTGTTTGTAGCTTTTTATAGGTAGAAAATAAATAATGTAGTTGTTTTTGTCTTTTTTTCCCATGTGGAGGGTTTTCTATTTATGTCACTTGTTTATTTTTATTTAATTAATATTTATATGGAAAGGGTGTTTTTATTTATGTTATTGGTTTATGTTTATTTAATTAATTATGTTTATTAATATTAAAACTTTGATTGTTATTTTATTCAATGTTTTTAAGAAATTTTGATAATTACTTTAATCAATGTTTTTAAGGTAAGTTAAATACTTTATATTATACATACTCTAAAAGAATTTTGGATGAAAACTGTGTGGAGTTTTTGAAATATCACTCAATTCAAAAACTCCACACAATTCTTATTCAGAAGTTTTTTTTAGCATTATGACTAACTGGTTCTCAAAAAAATACTTTTCATTAATTATTTATATATAAATATAATTTCTAACTTTATATATATATATATATATATATATATATATATTAAATCAATTATAATAAATTTATTAAAAAATAAACATTTTTATATTTATGTTTAAAATAATTATAATTTTTTTAAATAAAATTCAAATTAATTATAAAATATTTATTGAAAAATAAGCATTTTTAGTATATTCAAAATAATTATAATTTTGATATCTATGTTTTAAGATTTCCATGTATTTTGTATTAATTATATTCAAAGTGTAATAGTTGTGATATTTGATAAAAATGTATATATCTTAATAATTTTATTTTTCTATTTTTATTATTTATATGGTATTAAAAAATAATATTTTTTGTTTATTTGGATCATATTCAATTAAAAATATAAACTAGATTGGTTGGAGAAAGTTGAAAGATATCGGCTAGTAAATAATTTATTAAATTTTATTATTGATTAACAAATAAACGGTTGCCTTTCATTTATCTGGTGTTAATATTTTAATTTATGTTAATCACTTATGTGGCAATCAGTTAGCTATCAAAGTCATTTTTAAATATGATTAGATAAATGTAAAAAACTAAACACATAAACAAATGTCTTTATAATAGCTAGAAAGTTAATGATTGAAATCACAACCATTTATTTTGTGTGACTACTAAGAATATTTCAGCCATATTTAATCTTGTCCATAGAAAACTTATTAAGCACTAAATC
>JZKD02S1714210.1:959236-972705 GCA_000966675.3 Picea glauca
ATGTTTCTTCTGCCATCTCAATGTTTTCTTTTTAATTTCTACATTGTCTAAGTGCCTACACCAACCATACAGTTCAATGTGAATGCACTGCTGATCCTGTACACGACGACTATCTACGCTCGGAGGGGGCATGAACAATACACAACCTTTGTAATCTATAAAATCTAGAAGGAAGACCCATATTCTGCGTTCTAAACCAACTAAAATTTAACTGGGGATATGTATTAAGTTTGGGGATATTCTCTTCTCAATGGGAAGGAGATAACTGGGTGACGAGGGGAGGGCTCGAGAATATCGATTGGAGCAAGGCCCTCTTCGTGGCCTCTTACAGGGATTTTGAGATCGATTTGTGCCAGCTCCCGGGCAACACTACTTGTGCGTCTCATACCAACAATTGGTGGGAAGCCAGGTATCCAGTGCCACCCATGGAGTGCACTTCTAGCATCTGATCACTCCCTCTTAAATCCATTAACGCCGAGCATTGTGGATTTGAACATCACAGTAAATGGTGAAACAAAAACCTTTCGATAAATTTGATCTACTGCAAAAACATAATCTATAAAAGCATTAATCAAGCAGTGAAATTATGGCGCTGCATTAAATAATCTGGTAAAGAAAAACAGAGACATTAACCAAAATTATAAACCAAAGAAAGGATTCCCTGCATTGATTCCCTAGCGTGATCGAACATTGAGTTTTGGTCGATCATTGAATCCATCATAAGGGAATCTCTGTATTTTACGCCCTTACGCCCTTGTCCAAAATCCTTACAGTAACCTCTTTTCATCGCTCGTTGTATTGTTGGGCATTTCATATGCTTCATCATGCTCTTTGTCGTTCCATTTACCTAGTCCGACCTAGGTTTTTCTCATTACACAACAAAACAAACCTAATGCGTGTAGAATCTTGGATAGAGGAAGCAACATACCACAACCTACCCTAATTTTCCACATTCTCACACTCAATCTAGCATTGCTTTAAGTATAATCAATTCTTAATCACTTAAGGTGGCAATCTGGTGGTGAGCAAGTAATTTTTTAATCTTATTTAGTAAATTTGAAAAAGTAATCACATAAAAGTACGTCTTTATAAATGAGCGCAAGTTAATTTATCAAAATCTCATCCATTGATTAGAGAGGACGATGAAGAATATGCCAGCATTTTCGATTGCCAACCCTAAGATTGTGCGACAACCCCATCGTTACAACTACAAGCGAAGCCGAAGGTGCAAAAATTGCGGCCAGATAACTCGAACCTCGATGGCGCGCAACAAGAAGGCGTACAACTCAAGCACTAACAAGGACCTACAATGATCAACAACTCACATAGGAAGCACAGATTTCGGTCAAGTTATCGTTCGCCGCTATCCAAAGGGCGCGCCATGATCCCCTCATGTAGGATCATGACGTCCCCAGGCGATAGGCGCGACGATCGCCCTGGAGCAACACGATCCTATCTGGACCAACGAATCAAGAAAACCAAAGCACTAGGAGATCGAATGCACTGTTGAATCACAAGACATCTAACCTGAGCCCCCAATCGACGCACACTGAAACTTGGCGAAAATAATATTCCTAAACTATCCAACCACGAAGTTGAGCTTGCTTGAACCGGGACCCCCAATCGATAGGATTGATGCCTATACAAACTTTTACAATAATGCTATGATATCCATTTTTTAATTGTTACATCCCTTATAGAGAAAATGCTAAAAGATGAACATGACAAAAAGACACAATTAGGTATGTAAAAAGGCTTGGTAAATTACACTTTTACTGACTGTTTTGTTACTTGCAAACTAAGATTTCTTATTCGATCTGATAACCAACTAGATGACCTTCGGTGCCCAGGTTGAGCTTAGAGAGTCCAGTATTAACATACATAGGTGATATCGACTAAGGTTGAAATTTCTTTAATATTAACATTAGATTTTACGGTTCTTAGCTTCACTTCGAGGTAGGATATTTTGACTTTGTTACAATTAGTATTTCCTACCAAAAATAGATTCTAAAGAGTTGAACCCTTTTCCAATTATTACAGTGGTCTCTCACCCTTTGGTGATGCTCACTTTTTCACGTCCCTGGCCGAATGCCATGAATCTGGTTGTTACATAGCCTATAGCTATGTTGTCTTCCTGCAAAAATTTTAACTTGCATCTTGTAGATTCAATGACCATAGCAGAGCATTAAAACGCCTGGCTTAAAGGATTAAAACTCAGTTCAGTTCAGGGCATTAACACGCCAGATTCAACGATTATACGAGAACATTAAAATGCCAGTCTTAAAGGATTAAAACACAGGTTTAATAATCATAAAAAAACGCATAATTAAAAGGGATTATAAGGAGTAAGAAGCATATTAAATTCGCTAAATAGTTTCATCCTTAACAACACTTTAAACATAGACATGGTCACATTAAAAACGCAACCATGAAGGCTGGGTGAGTTCTCCCAGAGGTTGTGGAGTATTCTTGTGTGATTTTCTAAGGAATCGAGGTGGCATTATGGAGTAGAGAGCCATGAAATCATGGTGTGAAGCTGGTGTAATAAGCCGTTGTCCACCCAATGTATAAACATAAAATATTAGGGAAATAGAGCACGCAATTAGCTAGGAAATAGAGCATGAAATTTGTTGGGAAATAGAGCACAAATTTTGTTGGGTTTTATCATTCACTGCCCAACACTTGACTACCCAAACCCACTCCACTACACGAACTGCACCCACCATCACTATCACGCAAGAAAAAATTTCATCAACAGAATACACAGTCTGCGCAACCATCAATCATTGTTCTTTAAATTTCGGGGATATCCTGGGATACGCCTCATGAATATGCATATCATATAATACTGACCATGATATAAACGACTCGTTGTTCTCATAAATCCTTCATGCATGGTATAATACGTTGTCAAGTGCATACTTATACTGATCGAACTCGGATTTAGCAAATAACCATACTAACAACATTACTGCGATGTGTATGTCTGCGAACTAATAATATTAACAATACTATCAACATTGTTGCGACTGTATAACATTGATTTAACCATAATAACAATACTAAAGACATTACTGCAATTGGTACACCTGCAAGTTAACAATAATAGTGATACTAAAAATATTGTTGTGATTGTATAACTGTGATTTATATCACTCTGATTCAACAATAATAACCATACGACCATTTCATGTTCATTTTATAGAAATCATAGGTCATCCATTAAAGATAAAAATCTATGTTCATATAATTACATTTGCTATACCAAAAAAACACAGAGTAATCCACTATTTAGCTATCCCAACGTAGCACATAAAATCATTGTCTCCAAGTTAAAACACAGACATGAGGTCCATCGCAGACAAGGACAGGGATGATTCAATCAAGCGTAGAAAAATCCAAGGTTAAGCCCTCAAGGCTCAGAGAACAAACAAGTGTAGAGATAAACCAACAAGGGCTCATGAAATCCACAACCAGAGGTACTTTTTCTAGAAGGCGCAAGACAACAATTAGCCTAGGGAGGACAACAGAGGTAGATGGCTGATAGGACGTCCTTCACTAATCATCCTCGCAAAAAAAAGTAGGGCGTTGAGATCCATAGGTATTTTAACGCTAAGACGACGACCGTAGATCAAGCTCCTAGCCAACTGCTCAAGCGAGGACTGATGAACTAAGGACGAAAGGCTAACAATCACACGTGTCAAAATCAAACACAGCTAGGTGGTCAATACATGCGGGAAAACTAAGGCCAAGGGAGTAAACAATCATCGAGCTAGGCTAAGAAAAGTCTCAGTCATCAATTTAAACATCCAATCTATTTACATAATCAACATGGAGATCCAATCATAAATTCTACAACATCTATTATACAAATGAAAAGAGAGTACCGTTGTCTGATCGCTCGCTCTGAGTGACGTCTGCGCGCTCTGTGCGACTCTCGCTCGCTGACCGTCGAGACTTCACCGGTAACTCCCAGCCAATTCTAGGGTTACTCTTCTTCCCCCTTATCCCCCTGAGATGTAAAGGGGCCACACACACTATCCAAAGGTTTTGTCTAGCTCCCAGCTCGCCTCACAAGGCTGAGCTACCACTCCTCTCCGAGCCAGGTATCCCAACTTCCACAAGTAAATCAGTCAAGTCGATATTTTTGTAGCGTAACGTTACGCAAACAGAAGATGATCTTCATCCTTCTCATTCCTTCATTATATAGAGTTTCGAACTTCCTTTCTTTCCTAAAATTTCATTTAATTAAAGTTTTAAAAATAAATTCCTAAAAATTCCTCTTTGTACAAGTGTCCCCCATCCTCTACAATCCTCCATAAATTAATTTCTTTAATTAATTAATTATCATTATTTCCCTCACCCACCTAGAGTTACTCCTAGAATCACTCCTAGGTGTCCCCAAATTCTCTTACAGGTTTTAATAGCTTTTGCTTGTATTAAATTGCTAATTCAGTTTAAAATTAAAAGCTCTTAAATGGTATATTCTTTACTAAGTTGACTTTCCGCTTTTTCCCTTAAGCTCCCCTTTTATGTTACCTCTTTTCCCCAGTTTCCTTTTTTTTTTATTTTCCCTCTTTCCCCTTTTACTTAGAACTCAAAAAGGCAGGTGTGAAATTAACCATTTTTCCCTTTTCTTATTTAATTAGTATGCTTTAATTTATTAAGGTAATAAAACAATTAATTCCCTTTTTAAATTTTAATCCAACATAATTTTACCTTTTTTTTTGAATAAATTAAATTTCTTACTCCCTTCATGTTCCAAGATTTAACAAAGATCATAATTATTATTTAAGTTGTTTTTATTTTTATTACTATTTTTTTTGAAGACAAAATTTTACCACTAGCGTAATTTAGACTTAGGCCTTAAATTTCGTACTGGGTGACATTTAATTAGGGAAATTGTTTTAAAATTACTTAACATGTTATCTGTCTTAGGGCCATCTAGGTTCATCCCTCTATCTTCAACAATGCGACGTGCTCTTTAGGACGCACTAGGTTCTCCAAGGGTGCCACTCGCTTCATCTGTTCCTTTGCGCGACGTGCCCTTCAGGACGCACTACGTGCTCCAAGGGTGCCACTCGCCTCTTGATTGACTTGGTAGAAATCAATAACCCCTGGAGTCAACACTCCGCCAGGCGAACTTGTGGGAGACTAAGGGCCTCTAAGGAATAAGGCCCCCACCTTATTGTGTGCCCCTTAGAATCATTGTGAGCGACTATCGTAGTTTTCCCTCACGACATCATGGGTTCTCTCGAACTAGGTAAACGTTAACCTACAGTTCGAGCCACGACGGGAGTGCTAGTAGGCTGTGGTAGGGCTGCTATCCACACCTCTCCCTCAACATCTATGGTAGTCGTGCGTGACCCCTTTACTCCATATGTGAGTCTGGTCGGCAAGCTATCATCAACCTGCATCATCAACAAATCATGTCAGAATATATCCATATCATGTCATCTAATCAGATGCACTAATATCACGATAATGTAATCGAACCCTAATGGTACACCCCCTGACTCGATCCAGAGTCCAAGGGGTTCCATCGATGCCTCTTCATCCTCGAGGTCTAAGATCCTGCACACTCAGTAAAACCAAGTCAGTAGCACTTGTCTATGTCAATGTAGTAAAACATGTCATCAACCCATAACGCCTCATAATCAAAATAAAAATTTTTAAAAGCATAATAATCCGAATCACTTAAGACCAAGTGTTCTCAAAGAATAAGTTCACTCAGTGCGCCAGAGCAGGATGTTACATACACCCCTCTTGGTCTAAACTTCGTCCCGAAGTTTCACAGTACATATGCCGAAATAAAGTGTATCATAGTATCATATGTCTATCATCAAACAAAAATTGGAAACTATTGGCGCATATCATATGCGTCCTCCCAGGTCGCCGAGTGCAGACTATAATTGTCCCACTGGAACTTGACCTGCTCTATCGTTCGACGCCGTAGCTATCGAACGCAATGATCCAAGATGCAGACTGACTCAGCCGTGAGCGCACCCTCATCCGACACCCGCAAGGTGCTCAAGACAAATCATGGGAAGGATCACTAATCATAAAGTCTCAAACAAAGACATGAAATACATCATGCATACACCTAAAGAATTAGGCAAGGCTAGTCATCAGGCCACATGCCTCTCTTTTCCAAAATATCATAGGATCCCATGAACCTAGGATATAGTTTAGCACCCTTTTTTCCAAACTATATCGAACTCTTATGCGGTTTCAGCTGCAAAATGACTTGATTGCCACAACGTAATTATGGTCGACACGACATGCATCATCGTAACTCTTATGTGTATCCTGCGCTTCTTGGATCCTTTGTCTTAAAGTTTTCATTTAATCTTCCAATTCTTGGATTGCTTATGGTCCCACCTGGACCCTGTCTGCAAGCTGATCCCAAATCAAAGGCGCCCGACATGGTCACCCGTAAAGAAACTCGAAAGGTACCATCTTAATGGTGCTCTAGTAACTGTTGTTATAAGCGAATTCCACTAGTGGCAAGAATTCTTCCCAACGCTTTTGTTTGTCCATTACATACATGCCCAACATGTCTTCCAAGGTCTAGTTTGTTTGTTTAGTCTTCCCGTCAGTCTCTGGGTGATACGCAGTAATAAAGTTAACTTGGGTTCCCAAGGCCTCTTGGAAACTCATCCAAAAGCGTCCAGTAAACACCGATCCCCGATCGGATATAATCCTCTTAGGCACGCCATGCATCCTCACAATCTCACTGATGAAAACTCTAGCTAAGTCAGGGGTCGGATACGTCATACACACAGGAATAAATTGAGCACTCTTCGTCAGAGTGTCTACTACTACGAAAATCGATTCATGTCTCCTTGCCTTCAGTGGAAATCCAATAATAAAATCCATCAAAATGATCTCCCATTTTGATTCTGGAATCGCGTGCGGTTGTAGTAATTATGCTGGGTGTCTATGTTCAACCTTTACCTGCTGACATTCTAGACATTTGGCCACATAGTTGACTATGTCTTCCTTCATTCCCTTCCAGAAGAATAAGGGTTTAAGGTTTTCCCTCATCTTTGTGACTCCCGAGTGAGACATGTAAACTGCTCTATGAGCCTCTCTCAGTATCAACATCCTCAACTCGTCATTCGGTGGTACGTAGATCCCATTTTTTTAAACCTCAATAAACCATCGTTATCAAATGAAAATCCTTCAAATCGTGGTACCATCATTGTGTTTTGGCCTATAAAAACCTCGACCTCTTTGTATCAGTCATCAACACACTGTAAAGTTAGAATCTTTTCACGTAGATTTGTCTGAAGAGGCAGCACCGAAAAAGATGTGTGGTCTCCGACTTAAGCATTTTCCACTCAGTTCACTATTTCTTTTATGTAAGTATTCTAGAAGTCGTACTCGCTAATAAATTCCGACCGACCAATGTCGTTTTCGCGTGTTCAGGTTGCTTTGCATAAAGATGTGTTGTAGTCCACAATGGTCAGTCTTTAGTTCAAATTTTCATCCAACAAGGTAGTGTTTCCAAACCTTCAAGGCATATACGATGGGTAACAAATCCAAATCATGTGTCGCGTAGTTCTCCTCATGCCTTATCAGTTTCCTCGAAATGTAAGCGATCACTCGTTCATCTTACATCAAGATTCTGCCTAAGCTTTCCTTGGATGCGTCAGTGCATACCAAGAAGTCCACGTCCATGTCTGGGTCCTTTAGTATCGGTGTTGTTGTAAACAACCCCTTGAGCCTCCAAAATGCTTCCGCGCATTTCTCGGTCCAAACAACTTCTTGTTTTTCTTCTGCAATTCCGTGATCGGATTTGCTATCTTCGATAACCCCACGATGAATTGTCGAAGGTATCCTTCTAACCCATGAAGCTACACTCTTTCGGGACATTCGTCGGTGCAGGCCATTCCATAATGGCCTCGACCTTTGTTGGATCCACGACGAAGCCTTCGTCGGAGATGACATGCCCTAAGTAGTGAATCTTCGATTGATAAAAAGAGCATTTGGACTACTTCCCATACAATTTGTGCTCTTGTAGACACTGTAGTACCAAGTGCAAGTGCTCTTCATGCTCCTCTATCGTCTGTGAGTAGATCAAAATATCCTCAATGAATAATTGGACGAACTTGTCCAAATACTCGCGGAACACCCCATTCATCAAACTCATAAATACTCCTGGGGCGTTTGTCAGTCCAAACGGTAAAATGGTAAACTCATAATGTCTAAAACTTGTCTTAAAGGTGGTCTTAGGGACATCATCCTCCTTGATCCGTAACTGGTGATACCCTAATCGCAAATCGATCTTGGAGAAAATTGTCGCACCCTTCATCTGATCGAATAGATCATCACTCCTTGGAAACGGATACTGATTCTGGATCGTTGCCTTATTCTCAATTGATGGTAGTCAATGCAGAGCCTCCACGACCCATCCTTATTTTGTATGAAAATAACAGTTGCACCCCACGATGATACACTAGGACGTATCATTCCCAGGTCCAACAACTCCTTCAGTTGCATTTTCAACTCTTGTAACTCCGGGGTCAAAATCCGATAAGGCATTCTTGCTATCGGTTCAGTCCCCAGTTTTAGGTCTATGGTAAACTCCAATTCCCTCTTCGGCGGCTTCCTAGGTAACTCCTCTGAAAATACGTCCGCAAACTCACTCACCACCGGAAGGTGTTCTAAACCTTTTGATAATCCCTTCTCGTTTAATGCAAGGATCGCATAAAGCTTCCACCCCTTGCGCAAACTCTTCCGTAGCTGTAAGGAAGAGATGAACGTCAGGGAAACTCCCTAGTTCCGTCCTACAATCACACGTCTCTATCCCTCGTCATCGACCAAGCTCAACCGTTTCGTCCTACAGTTGAGTATCGCCTCATGCGATTCCAACTAGTCTATACCAATTACGACATCATAAGATCCTAAGATAGTGACATACATGTTGGCCCTTGTGAAAAATCTCCTAGGTTAAGGATACAACGCATAAACTTTCCTCCAACCTTTTGTTTGGCTCCAGAAGCCATCTCTATGAAGCTAAACTCATCTTGTTCGACTGCCTTTATCTTAATCTTTTTTAGCGCTGCACCAGAAATGAAACTCTTGGTAGCACAGGGATCTATCAAAATACTAAGGGTCTAGTCAGTGACGGTACCTGTCGTCTCGAGCATAGTCGACTGATGCTCTGCCTGACGGTTATGAACCCCTGCATGAATCCAATGGGCCTGGCCCAAAACTCCCACAGAAGTGGGTCCGGCTGATCCAAAAGCACCGACCCTTTCCTCTGGGAAGGAATGTTGGTAATGGGGCACCCCACAATCCCACACACCTTCTTTGGTCCAGTAATCCAAGTACCCGAAGTAGGAGCTGAATTATAACATAGGGACAAACTCGAACTCCTTGACCTTAAGTTCTGGGAAATTTGATGCGAAGCATACCGAAACAACTCCAAAATGGGCCTCGCACTCGGGAACCCTACAACTGCCTTGTCGCAAGGCATCGAACTCGTTGAGATGATGCTCAACGAATTCCTCAGAAAGATACCTCTCCTAGAATAGTTCCTCAAATAGTTCCCATGACACATCGTCGGTGGCCATGTTCAAAAGTGGCAGGGGCGTCTTCCACCATAGAAGAGTGCTCCCCTTCAATCAAAAGACCACCACGTGGACCTTCATGCTAGAGGTCATAATTGTGAAGCGTGAAGCACAATGCCTTTCTATATAACCATGCCTCTATGTCACAACCGTCTGTGACACTCGTGGGCTCGAGAAATCAACTCTCTCGAGTTCTTGATGGATTCTAACGATACTAGCTAGGGCGCGCTGTGGACCCTCATGGGTACAGGCACCCTGGCCTCATCTCAGTACCGATGGTAAATCAAGGCCCTTGGCATTACCTGGAAGGGCCATGTCATACCATCATCATCCCTTACAACAAGCGAATCCAACCCATGGACTTGTTCTTCCCCTCAGGGTTCAACTTCGAGGGTGCGGGAACTTCTGGAAGCGTTGCACCTCCTTTGAAAAGCACCACGCTGCAACCCTCTGCGGTGTCCTCTAAATGTGATCACCACATGGACACGTTAAGGTTTTTAAAAGAACTAGATTAAAACTCAAGGGTTTACTACAGTGGAAAGCCTGGCGATCCATAGTCATAGGGTTGAACCAGCTTTGATACCATATGTGACAACCCCATCGTTACAACTACAAGTGAAGCCAAAGGTGCAAAAATTGTGGCTAGATAACTTGAACCTCAACGACGCACAACCATACACCGGAAGGCGTACAACTAAAACACTAAAAAGGACTTACAATGATCAACATCTCACATAATAAGCACAGACTCCGGTCAAGTTATCGTTCGTTGCTATCCAAAGGGCTCGCCATGATCCCCTCATCCGGGATCATGACGTCCCCAGGCGACAGGCGTGACAATCGCCCTGGAGCAACATGATCCTATCTGGACTGACGACTCAAGAAAACCAAAGCACTAGGAGATCGAATGCACTATCGAATCACAAGACATCTAACCCGAGCCCCCAATTGATGCACGATGAAACTTGGTGAAAATAACATTCCTAAACTATCCAACCACGAAATTGAGCTTTCTTGAACCAGGACCCCTAGTTGATAGGATTGATTCCTATACAAACTTTTACAATAATGCTATGAGATCCATTTTTTAATTGTTACATCGCTTATAGAGAAAATGCTAAAATATGAACATGACAAAAAGACACAATTAGGTATGTAAAAAGGCTTGGTAAATTACACTTTTACTGAAAGTTTTGTTACTTGCAAACTAAGATTTCTGATTCGGTCTGATACCCAACTAGATGAATTTCGGTGCCCAGGTTGACCTTAGAGAGTCCAGTATTAACATACATAGGTGATATCAACTAAGGCTGAAATTTATTTAACATTAACATTAGATTTTATGATTCTTAGCTTCACTGCCAGGTAGGATATTTTGACTTTGTTACAATTAGTATTTCCTACCAAAAATAGCTTCTAAAGAGTTGAACCCTTTTCCAATTATTACAGTGGTCTGTCACCCTTTGGTGATGCTCACTTTTTCATGTCCCTAGCCGAATTCCACGAATCTGGCTGTTGCAAAGCCTATAGCTATGTTGTCTTCCTGCAAAAATTTTGACTTGCATCTTGTAGATTCAATGACCATAGCAGAGCATTAAAACGCCTGGCTTAAAGGATTAAAACTTAGTTTAGTTCAGGGCATTAACACACTACATTCAACGATTATACTAGAGCATTAAAATGCCAGTCTTAGAGGATTAAAATGTAGGTTTAATAAGCATAAAAAAACGCATAATTAAAAGGGATTATAAGGAGTAAGAAGCATATTAAATTCGCTAAATAGTTTCATCCTTAATAACACTTTAAACGCATACATGGTCACATTAAAAAAGCAGCCATGAAGGCTGGGTGAGTTCGCCCAGAGGTCGTGGAGTATTCCTGTGTGATTTTATAAGGAATCGAGGTGGCATTACGAAGTAGAGAGCCACAAAATTGTGGTGTGAAGCTGGTGTAATAAGTCGTTGTCCACCCAATGTATAAACATAAAATATCAGGGAAATAGAGCACGAAATCAGCTAGGAAATAGTGCACAAAATTTGTTGCATTTTACCATTCATTGACCAACACTTGACTGCCCAAATCCGCTCCACTACACGAACTGCGCCCACCATCACCGACACGCAAGAAAAATTTTCGTCAGCAGAATACATAGTCCGTGCAACCATCAATCATTGTGCTTTAAATTTTGGGGATATTCTGGGATACGCCTCATGAATATGCATATCAGATAATAATGACCATGATATAAACAACTCAATGTTCTCATAATTCCTTCATGCATGGTATAACACGCTATCAAGTGCATACTTATACTGATCGAACTCGGATTTATCAAATAACCATACTAACAACATTACTGCGATGTGTATGTCTGCGAACTAACAATATTAACAATACTATCAACATTGTCGCGACTGTAACCATAATAACAATACTAAAGACATTACTGCAATTGGTACACATGTGAGTTAACAATAATAACGATACTGACAATATTGTTGTGTTTGTATAATTGTGATTTATATCACTCTGATTCAAAAATAATAACCATACGGCCATTTCATGTTCATTTTATATAAATCCTCGGTGACCCATTAAAGATAAAAATCTCTATTCATATAGTGACGTTTGCTATACCAGGAAAACGCAGAGTAATCCGCTATTTAGCTATCCCAACGCAACACATAAAATCACTATCTCCAAGTTAAAACAAAGGCATGAGGTCCATCGCAGACAAGGACAGGGATGATTCAATCAAGCACAGAAAAATCCAAGGTTAATCCCTCAAGGCTCAAAGAAAAAACAAGCCAAGAGATAAACCAACAAGGGCTCATGAAATCCATACGCAGAGGTACTTTTTCTAGAAGGCGCAAGACAACAATCAGCCCAGGGAGGACAACAGAGGTAGATGGTTGACAGGACGTCCTTTGCTCATCATCCTCACATAGAAAAGCAGGGCGTTGAGATCCATAGGTATTTTAACGCTAAGGCGACGATCGTAGATCAAGCTCTTGGCTGAATGCTCAGGCGAGGACTGACGAACTAAGGATGAAAGGCTAAAAATCACATGGGTCACAATCAAACACAACTAGGTGGTCAAGACATGCGGGAAAACTAAGGCCAAGGAAGTCAACAATCATCGAGCTAGGCTAAGAAAAGTCTTGGTCATCAATTTAAACATCCAATCTATTTACATAATCAACATGCAGATCCAATCATAAAACCTACAACATCTATTATACAAATGAAAAGAGATTACCGTTTCTTGATCACTTGCTCTGAGTGACGTCCGCGCGCTCCATGGGACTCTCGCCCGTCGACCGTCGAGACTTCACCGATACCTCCCAGCCAATGCTATGGGTACTCTTCTTACCCCTTAGACCCTCGAGCCACAAAGAGGCCACGCACACTATCCATAGGTTTCGTCTAGCTCCCAACTCACCTCGCAAGGTCGAGCTACCACTCCTCTCCGAGCTGGGTATCCCAACTCCCACAAGTAAATCAATCAAGTCGATATTTCTACAGCGTAACGTTATGCAAACAGAAGATGATCTTCATCCTTCTCATTCCTTCATTATATAGAGTTTCGAACTTCCTTTCTTTCCTAAAATCTCATTTAATTAAAGTTTTAAAAATAAATTCCTAAAAATTCCTCTCTGTACAAGTGTCCCCCATCCCCTACAATCCTCCATAAATTAATTTCTTTAATTAAGTAATTATCATTATTTCCCTCACGCACCTAGAGTTACTCCTAGAATCACTCCTAGGTGTCCCCAAATTCTCTTACAGGTTTTAATAGCTTTCCCTTGTATTAAATTGCTAATTCAGTTTAAAATTAGAAGCTCATAAATGGTAGATTCTTTACTAAGTTGACTTTCCGCTTTTTCCCTT
>JZKD02S1714210.1:986381-1028273 GCA_000966675.3 Picea glauca
ATCCAACCATAGGGAACTTTTAATGAATCCACTTATATACCTTCTTCAATCATGATCTCTAGCTTAGTTTGCATCGACAATACCCTGTATGTCTATCACATTGTTTGGTATAGGTCTTCCTTGGTAGAAAATTGAATAATCTAAACTTCCATAAAAATATGACACCCTTCTTTAAAATAGTTAAATTTTCCTTCCCTATTTTTGACATGTATTTTTTGAAACCTCCCAATGCATGGGTAGTGTCCGGTCTAGTATAGACAATGACATACATAAAAAATTCAAAAACACTTGTATAAGAACACGATACATGTACTCTACCTCTTCTTCTGTCTTGGGACATTGTTCCAAAGATAACTTTACACCCACATTAATATGAGTCTTGACCAATTTATATTTGTGTATATTAAGTCTAGTTGCAATATTTCCTCAACATATTTCTATGGTATTGCAATGGGTCCTCTATGGTGGCCAACATTTTTATGGAAAATTTTGAAAGAAGAGCATTGGAATCATACCCCATGAATCCCAAGAGATGTAAAAGGTATGTATATGATACTAATGTGATATGGCCTCTCATAAAATAAGAGTTGAACAAATTCTTTGAGCACCTTAACTGTATCTCAGAGGACATTAAGTTCACTATGGAATTGGAGGAGAATAATAACATCCCATTTTGGATGTACTAATTCAAATTGGAGGAGAATAATAACATCCCATTTTCTATTCCCCCTCTATGTTTTCCTCTCTTTCCCTCCCACACTCTAACACACTCTCTCTACCTCCCCTTGTCTTCTACCTCTCTTTCCCTCTGACACTCAAACACACTCACTCTCTACCTCCACTCTTTGTCTTCCTCTCTCTCCCTCCCACACTCTCACACACTAGAAAGAGTGGTACATTGTAATGCAAGGCATCATAAGGTAAGAAATTCCCTTGACCTAGACTTGGAAAGGAATTTCAAGACATATACCTAGACCTAAACCTAGATTTAGATCATGAACTAGAACTAATGTTGGGTTTTTATATTATTTTCAGTGAAATTATAGATGAACTAGATTGACTAATGATCAAAGGTCGAGGTGGATTAACAATAGTCAAGGTCGATATGGATCGACAACAAGCCGAAGGTCGAAGGAGTCGACCAGTTAAAGTCGAATTTGAAGATATCAACAACAGGTTAACCGACAAGAAGTTGAAATGTGGGTGTGAGACAACCAACTAGAGATCAAATGAAGGACTGACTGTTAGTCGACTAGTAGCCTGACTTGGAGTCGATTGTAAAAGAATCCCGAGATTTGCGAGATTTTCATCCAATAATATGCATGGATCTGCAACTGTTTTTGGGGCTCTAATATTTAAAGTTTTTCCTATTGTAAATCCTACAAAGAGGCATGTTGTAAAATTGTTAAAGGAAAATCGTATAATGTTGTAATCCACTTATGCAGGTTAATGCATGTGTAATTGTAGGTTTCTAGTCATGCATATGTAAGATGAATTTTCTACAGGGTTGTTCTTGCACAGGCAAGAGGGTATGATGTCGATTGTGTATTAAGTGTGGAACATGGTTAGACATGTAACCTTTTATTCAGATTGAATAAGACAACAAGATAGCAGAACACTCAAAGGAATGTTGGCTTTTTTCGGTTAAGGGTTTCAGGGTAAAATCATGGTGTACTGTGTGATTTCTTATGTCATTTGCGTTCTTTATTAAATTACTATTCTCTTCTTCTAGGATTACTGTGGAAGTGTCTTTCGTTTCCTGACATGTGGTATTGGAGCTTAGGTCTTCCCTGACAAGTGAGTTATTAGAGAGGTGTTATGCTTTGGCGAGTATATCAGATCTTTATTTGCTAATATTGAATTTGAGAACTAAACCCTAAGTACAGTAAGAGTCATAAGTCATAAATTGTGTTAAAGATCGTGGTAAATAATGGTGAGTAGTTCAAGAATAGAGATAGAAAAAATAAATTTCCAGAATTTTGATATTTGGAAGCTTCAAATGGAAGATCTTCTTGTAGATTGAGAACAATGGACATCGGTTTGTCCAGGTACCCAGTCGACAGACATGTCGATGGAAGAGTGGGATAAACTCAAAAGAAGAGCAAGAAGTACGATTCTTCTTTAACTTTCATATTTTTTGTGGTTGAATGTATCAGGTGAAGATTCGGCCAAGAAACTATGGGATAAGTGGAGAATCTTATATTAGTCAAAATATTTGGTAAATAAGTTGTTTCTCATAAAGAAATTATATCTTCTAAGTGTTAGAACTCTTCAAATATGCCCGTCTTTCAAAATAGACGATAGAGGTAACTGTTGCAACCAACTTTAGAGTTGAGGCACTAGCCTGCTCAACTCAGAGAGGGATCTCTCGTGTCACTGGGCATATCTATGAAAATCAGTGGCTAGATTTTGCTTGTTTAGAGGATTTTTAATAAATTTTATGGTAAAGAAGGGGGGAACACTATGGGATATGGAGTCAAATCTGAAAGTGAATGGAAACAGTGCATCAGTCAATAGAACTCTCCAGAGGAAAAAGGCTAAATAAGGCAATGAATCTGAGTTATTCTTGAAATAAAAATATATGTAGGAAGATAAAGAAGACAAATAACTGTATCAGAGCATTGCTGAAATGAATTCTGAATAAGTTAAGAAGACAATCACATAGTTTAAATTACTTAAGCCGAGAGCGTCACAAGACAAATTTTGGGCCTTTAAACCCTCCAATTTAAATAGAAGAGAATATGAATGAAATGACAGGCCACAGAAAATACATACGATGAAAGGAAATAAAACTCATATCACCATCTGTTAGAATCTTTTCATGAATAGTTCAAAATGCTTCTGCATATCTATTCAATTCAATCCCAAAAATTTACAAGGTTTTCTTGCACAGAGGGTAGGCTCCTCCTTTCTCCTTGTTTCTATACTCATGAGGCCAAGAATATATAGAGGAATGTCGTGTGGAATTTAAAACGTTCTGACTTCCTCATAACTCAGAAATAGATACAAGTTACGAAAAGGAAGAACAATTATACTATTTAAAGGGACCGTCAGTAACCGGTCTGTCATATCAGGACTCCCTTTTTTTAAGCCGACATCTATCCAAAACTTTTTGAAATACACCAAAATTTCACCTAAGGATTCACCTTAGCTTGGCGATTTCCTCTTCCAGGGTACTCCACCAATCGAGATTTTATTTGACGCTCTCTATCATTTGGGTTTTGGCCTCTGTCGTCCACCTTTTTCTCCTCTTCTTCTTTGCGACTGGGTGGCAGGTGTTGTCCACACGTTCATTTATGATGAGATCCCTCATAACGGGGTTTAATTTTACTCCCGACTCTGTCTTAGTTTCAGGTTCGGTATGAAATTTAGTCGCCAATATCTGCAAAATCCATCTTTCTTTCTTACTTATCGGCCTGCTTGGTACATTAGTTGAGAACCCAGTCATGCTAGACACCGCTTGATGAGTATTATCCATACCTTTCAAACCTTTCAAAGACCTTGATTTGGCCACCCTTTGAAATTATAGAACTCAGGAACATAGGTCGAGCTTGTTTTCCTTACTCATAAGATGGAAATTTCCCAGAATAAGATAAAATGATTTCATATCTGAGACTTGAAGGTTTTTTGTACTTTAACCACGAATTATTGTCACAGTACGTTGGTATGCCACACTTCATCAATCAACTTTGAATGATGCGCCTCGAGTTAGTTATGTGATGTCATCCTTTTGGCACGTCATCTGGGAGAGTGCCTAGACCAATGCTGTGAGGTGATCTGACCAACCGCCATCCTCCTCGTGAGTTATTGATGTGACATTTTGAACCACGTGACATCAGGGCCATAGGAAAAGTGGTTTCATGAAATCCATTGTCTACCCCGATGTGTGTGTAAGAGCACCACACGTTCCCCATCAAAACCATAATGGTTTTTCCCGGTCTGCCTTCGCGATGTTAAGTTTCGTGCTATTTGTTAGTCCGATGTGGGCCTCGACCATGGATCTGGGATTCTTCAAAATAAATGGTCCGCCGAGATACTACCTTCCCACCTCCTCTATATATGCCATGGGATATAGCCAACGCCCTAAACTATCATGCCTCTACTGTGGTATAACATCTCACTGAATCTCAAAAATTTTTAGATCCCGATATAAAAATTGTTAAGGTGATAACATTGGCTACAACTAGGGATTCTATCCTCCCAGCGAGGTAGCAAAGAACTCATAGACTCGGTGCCTGATCCATGGGTTGTTCCCAAAACATGTGTGTACCCTTCTCCAGCCAAGCTTTGTGCACTGCTTCCAACTATGTGTGGGATGTCCAAGTACATTATTGAAGACTAATTGTATTTAGTACTAGAAAAATCAAACTAAAAAATACTTGACTGACAAGCTTATTTTCACATCCCTACCTACCCTAAAAATGCTAGGATGGCTACTCAATCAAGTGATGCTAAAGTGCCAATGCAACCAATCAAGCAATTGGTTTCCTGATTCTCCTTTGTCCACATTTTTCTTAAGCTAGTAGAAAAATGTAAAAGATGGTGGTTGAAAGAATAAATTGAAACCAATTTCTGAGCTTATGAATGAAACAAATTCATCCTTGACTGAATATTGTAGTAGGATGGCCACCAGATCTTGAAAACCATGAAAAATCATTTCTCCTTGATGAGAAAAAACCGAACAGCAAGCCTCTTTCATTAGTGTTAGCTGTTTTTGCTCTATTTCTTTTGTCCTGAGAACATTTTCGAACGAAATGGAAACGACAGGTTTGTCTTCTTTTCCATGCATATCAACAAAAATATTCATACATTCTTGAACATCTTCAAATATGACAACCATATTATGTGCATCAAGGCCATCTTCTTGTTCATCAAACAACTTCGATTTGGTTTTATTAATTTTTTGTGAATTTGTTTGAATACAACCATTTTGACTTTCAAACGACTTACTTGAACTAAGTTCCTACTCATAATCTTCTAGCAACTATGAAAAGATAACAACACGCACTATTTCATAGTCTAGAATTCTTATGGATGAATTTGCAAAACCTTGATTTTCAAATGACTCAGATAAAACCATTGCCCCCTCGCTATCTTTCTATATTTCTAATGGAAAAGTGGTATATACTTCTTCGTCTCTTTCCCGAAAATCTATGTCATTTGTTTTTTTATTGATGGATACTTCCATAGATGCAATTTCAAAATCTTCATCTATGTCTATGTTGTTTAAAAATTGAACCACAACGTCATTCTCAAGGGAAGAGAAAATACTTTGAAACACTTTTTCATGTTGAGAATCTATATTGATTTTGGGAGAGAGAAAATGACCTTGAACAATACTTTCTGGAGCAACTTATTCTTCCTTTTCAGGCTGATAGTTGAACATATACTATGTACTTGAGTTGACATGACCCTTTATGTGATCATTCATAATATTGTCATCACCACTCCGCTCATGCTCGGAGGATCCCTCACCTGAGATGCTACAAATATTTTTCTTCAACAATTCCAAGGAAGGAAAACATAATGGTAGGGTTGTCCTACCTGATTCGAAACTATATTCGATTTTATCCTCAACGGATGGCTACATTTCAGTTCAAGTAATAGGGTTTTCAGACACACGAAAAGAGTGTTATGACATCTTGTCATTCTGCTTCATTAATTTAGTGTGGTTTTTCATAAGAACAACTTTACTCTCCTCAATGATGATCTTAGGATTTTCTTTCAAAAATTTGAATGAAGAAAATCATAAAGGTAAGGAATTCCCTTCAACTAATTCAATACTTTCTTCTTTGTAACTATGATATGTAAGTTGAGTCATTTCATTATACCGCTAGAAGAAAAAATCTGATAGGAGACATATAGTTTGTTTTTCTAAGGAGTCATCATCACAGTCATCATCGTATTCATCATATATAGGTAAATCAGTAGTATATGTAATATCATCTAACAAGAACAACTCTAGAACGTCAACATGTCCTTCAACAAACTAATTTGCAAACTTGTCTTCTTGAATCTCTACAAATGAATACATAAAATCATAAGTCCCCTACTTATCATGGGATGGATTAGAAGTTAAATCAACATCCCTTCTCTCAACAAGTGGAATATAGTTCTTTGCAAAATCATTTTCATTAGAAACTTCAAGAGAACCTATGATATTGTCTACTCTATGCTTAAAATTCCAATCAACTATTTCCTGTTCACATTTTATTTCATGCTCTTGAGAATTCAACTCCTCATTCTGGATCAAATTACATGCATGGATGTTGTCTTGAATTTCCTGAGCATCACTAAACATTTGTTGTAAGGACTTAGGTATTATTTCCATCAGGAGGAAAGAGAAATTTGGATGAAGTGTAGTTGCATAATGGAGCATGGATGTAGCTTCAGAGGGTTGAATTTCTTTGGAAAAATTATAATAGATGCTAGAGAACTTTCTACTGAACACAGAAATGGATTCATTGATGTGTCTTTTCAAGGTATAAAACTCATTGAGTTGTCGCTCTAAGGATTTCTCTTTGCCCCAAAACTTTAAGAGGACCTTCAATTCTACCCATGAGCTGATGGTCTCTGGATGTAAATGTTTGAACCAATGTTTGGTTTCTCCTTTCAAGGATTGAGAGAAAACTCTCATACACACATCATCATGGTCAATCTCGAATAAATCTATAAAATGATCAAACCCCTGAATGTGATTTTCAGCCAAGATGATATCCGATTCTCTGTCGAACACAGGTAGGTACTCATAGAAATTTGGAGGTAAATCATGAAGGGTTTGGTGTATCTTTAAGGGTATATACCTATGTCGGGCTTTAGGGGGTGTTGGACCAAGAACAGTGGGGTAAACATTGGTCTAAGTCTCATGGGAATCATCAACTTGGTCACTGTCATTGCGTGGCCCAGGAGAAAACTTTTTATGATAACCAACAACAAGGTGAGGGTATGCACGTGCAACGTATAGAGGAGGAAATACAATTGCAAGTCTTTCTTTATCACTATTAAAGTACAATAGGTAAAAGAAAGTTTGTTTAGCATATTCAAGGAAGGAGCAAAGACAACCTAAAATGAAAAGTAAAATGCTTTGTAAGAGGTCTCATTTTGAGTACCTGTTTTCCCTCATGATGTCTTTCCTCGCCCCTACCAAGGGGTTTCATCTTTTAGTGAAGTCTCTATCTTGTGCTTGAAGCATTGAGAGCAGAGTCACCTCTTGGAAATTCAAGATTGTTTTATTAGTGGAGTCGCCAGAGTAGGAATACAACCAATGTGTGCCTAAGTGTCTTCCGCTCTCAGACCTTAGAACTCAACCATGTCATTCTTCCCAAGGAAAAAATTTCAATTTTGATCCTCGGCAACGGTGCCAGAATGTTAGCACCCTGTAAATCTCCCTGGTTGTCAAAACAGATGATAGGGGTAACTGTTGAAACCAACTTTAGATTTGAGGCACTAGCCTTCTCAACTCAGAGAGGGCTCTCTCGTGTCACTGGGTATATCTATGGAAATCGGTGGGTAGATTTGGCTTGTTTAGAGGATTTTTAATAAAGTTGATGGTAAAGAAGGGGGGAACACTATGGGCTATGGAGTCAAAATTATGAAAGTGAACGAAAATAGTGCATCGGTCAATAGAACTCTCCAAAGGAAAAATGCTAAATAAGGCAATGAATCTGAGTTATTCTTGAAATAAAAGATATGTAGGAAGATAAAGAAGACAAATAACTGTATCAGAGCATTGCTGAAATGAATTCTGAATAAGTTAAGAAGACAATCACATAGTTTAAATTGCTTAAGACGAGAGTATCACAGGATGAATTCTGGGCCTTTAAACCCTCCAATTTAAATAGAAGAGAATATGAATGAAATGGCAGGCCACGAGAAATACATACGATGAAAGGAAACAAAACTCATATCACCATCCGTTAGAATCTTTTCATGAATAGTTCAAAATTATTTTGCATATGTATTTGATTCAATCCCAGAAATTTACAAGGTTTTCCTGCACAGAGGGTAGGATCCTCCTTTCTCCATGTTTCTATACTCGTGAGGCCAAGAATATATAGAGGTATGTCATATGGAATTTAAAACCTTTTGACTTCCTCATAATTCAAAAATAGATACAAGTTACGAAAAGGACGAACAATTATACTATTTAAAGGGACCATTAGTAATCGGTTTGTCATATCAGGACTCCCTTTTATTAAGCCAACATCTATCCAAAACTTTATGAAATACACCAAAATTTCACCTGAGGATTCACCTTAGCTTGGCGATTTCCTCTTCTAGGGTACTCCACCAATCGATATTTTCTCCGACGCTCTCTATCATCTGGGTTTTGGCCTCTATCCTCCACCTTTTTCTCCTCTTCTTCTTTGCGATTGAGTGGAAGGTGTTGTCTACATGTTCATTTATGACGAGATCCCTCATAACAGGGTTTAATTTTACTCCATACACTTTCTTAATTTCAGGTTCAGTATGAAATTTAGCCGCCAATATTTGCAAGACCCATCTTACTTTCTTACTTATCGACCTGCTTGGTACATTTGTTGAGAACCCATTCATTCTAGACACCGTTTGATGAGTATTATCCATACCTTTTGAACCTTGTAGAGACCTTGATTTGGCCACCCTTTGAAATTACAGAACTCAGGAACATAGGTCGAGCATGTTTTCCTTACGCATAAGATGGCAATTTCCTAGAATAAGATAAAATGATTTCATATATGAGACTTGATGGTTTTTTGTACTTTAATCACAAATTACTGTCATAGTACACCGGTATGCCACGCTTCATCAATAAACTTTGAATGATGGGCCTCGAGTTAGTTATGCGACATCATCCTTTTGGCATGTCATCTGGGAGAGTGCTTGGATCGATGATGTGAGGTGATCTGACCAACCACCATCCTCCCCATGAGTTATTGATGTGACATTTTGAACCACGTGACATAGGGGCCATAGGAAAATTGGTTTCGAGCAATCTGTTGTCTACCTCAATGCATGTGTAAGAGTGCCACGCGTTCCCCATCAAAACCATAATGGATTTTTCCGGTCTTCCTTCGTGATGTTAAGTTCCGTTCTATTTGTTGGTCCGATGCGGGCCTCAACCATGGATCTGGGATTCTTCAAAATCAATGGTCCGCCGAGATACTCCCTTCTCTCCTCCACTATATATGCCATGGAATATATCCGAGCACTCTAAACTATCACGCCTCTACTTTGGTATAGCATCTCATTGAATCTATAAAAAAATTAGATCCCGATATAAAAATTGTTAAGGTGATAACACTGAGGATGAGTAATAAAGTTCGATGATTGAGAATTTAAATGCATTTAATACAGTGTTAAGCCAGTTATCATCTATGGTGATTAATATCACTGATGAGGAGAAGTGTATTAGTCTATTATGTTCTTTTCCAAACTACCGGGATAGCTTATTCATGGCTATTAGGAGTAATACAACCACACTAATACTATAGGACGTGGTTTCTTCTCTGTTGTCGGAAGAAATGAGAAGGAAGAACATGGAAGGATCAACCAAATATGATCTAGTAGTGAAAGGTCGATAGATAGATAGAGATAAAGGCATATTCTCTGGTAGAAAGCTCAAGTCATAGGGTATATCTAAATCCCCAATTCAGTCAACACGAAGATGATGGAAATTTGGTAAATATGGGCATTATAAAAAGGACTATGAGTCGAAGGAAACTGAAGTCAGTGATGGATCCAAAAAGAAGCAGTCGACTAAGAGAAAGTTGACCTCGAAAAAGGGAGGTGATGTGTACCTGATGTAGACCAATACACACTCAAATCAATATGTTTGGTTGATTGACTTAGAAGAATCCTATCATATGACAACACATAAAGAATGGTTCTATAAATATGAAAAATATGACGGGGGTGATGTGTTCTTGGGGGAAGAATCGACAACCATAATTGTCGGATGAGGAAGAGTTCAACTAACATTGCACGATGGGAGGAAAATAACCCTTCCAGGTGTGCTACAAATTCCGGGTGATATGGATTTTATGAGAAGAACGAAATGACTATAGATTATTAACATATTCTTAACACAAAATAACAAAGATACAGTAAAACTAGTTTTCTATTCAATAAGGAAATAAGATGAAACTGTAAAATGCATCGGAAAACAAGCTTGCTAAAATGGTGGAAGATTATCTCTAAGAAGAGATGTTATGGCTGCACTCATTCACAAGAATATGGTTACAATGAGGATTTGAAGGCCTTTTATAATAAATAGGAATGTCAAAAACCCTAGACATCCAAAAACCAACCCTAGGAGATGAAGTGCCAAAAGTCAGGTGGGCCCCATTTGGGTAAGTTAGTACATCAACTTCCCAGGTTGTAACTTTTGCATACAATATCCATTTTAGGTGTAGAATATCCCATTGGTGTTACACATTATTTTGGTCACTGTAGTGATCCATTGACAACATGTGTTCATTCTCCCAAAAAGATCCTTTCTTCATGAGGAAAGTGACTGATTTTCTCTTCTCAAAAACCCTATTAAGGAAGGTCTTCAAAGACTGCACTATATACATGGTGCAACGATGCCTGATCGTTGCCCCCTGCCCTAAATATGGGTTGCAACATCTCTTTAGGCTATTCTACATCTAGGGTGCGACGATGTTAAAAGCTTAAGAAAAGGTCGAGTTTCACAAAATTTATAGAAGGGGGTCTTCTAGAAGATGAGGTGGCGTCCATATGGTTTGGATCTTACTCGCTTCTCTGATTTGGTGTGATCATCCTAATCTCTTCAACCATCTCTCTCTCCATTATATAAAGAGGGATTTCTCATGAAAAGGCTAAGGTTAATGAAGGTTAATTCAAGCAATATTAATATTGAATAGGCTAAGAATTGGATGAGGAATTATACTTCAGTTCATACTTGAGGGCTTCATTTCAGTTTATCAAGTCATTGTGGATCTTCTTCATTCAAGTTTGGAGCAAGTGTGTGTGTTGGAGAAAAGGGTCATCGAGAGGAGACCTTGCATCATCAAGGCTTTGGTTGTAATCTCCACTTTTACTTTAAATATAATACAATGATATGTTTCTTTCCCATAAAACGTGTCTTGTTTTATTGTATGATTCCTTTATCACATGCATAAGTTATTGTTGAGTGTATTGGATTTCCTTCACTTTGGTTGTCTTGTGTTCCCTTGCATATTCAATATCATAGGAGCACTAGAGTGGATCTAGGTTGAAAATGGCAGGAGGAAACGACATTTAAATGGTATGTTGTCTATATCTTGTTATCTAGTAAACTCAATAGTTAGATATTAGGGAAAGCATCATATTATGTTATGTTTTGTTCTAGATCTAGGTGTATATATGGAGATATGTTTATGTCCAAATTTACCGATAAGTCCCATAAAAAAATTGGCGACCATACTAGGGATATGACCTCCTTTTGATTTTTTTCTTCCCATTTGCTTTTATCTTGCCTTCTTCTGATTAAATTCACTCTCTGAGTATGTAGGCGATCCATCTAGACTCCCTGGGTTTGGAAGTTCATTTAGATTTTTTGTCTTTCACCAATTGTTTCTTCATTTACAGAGGTCATCACATTGTGTCTCATTGGAAGCCTGCAACGACCCTTAGACGTCACATATTGCTTGACCAATCTAGTGTGATGACGTCGCACCATGCTCTTCTAATATTCAGTGATGACCTTTGCTCGTCGCACTGTGTCCTATACCCAACTTGCGATGACTCCTGTAGATTTTGTTGGAGTGAGTCAATTTGTCTTTTACCTCCAAATTTTTCCTTAGTTGTCGGGGGTGAACTTATTATGCGAGTATTTGATTGATTCATTAGTTTAAAGATTGCTTGTGATTGGTTTTTAGTGATTGAAAGTCTTTCTTTGCATTTTGCAAGTTTTTTCTTGTGCTCATTGTTCAAGGATATAATCTCAGATCTTGATCTGAGTGCTTGTTTGACAAAGGGTATTTTTTTTGTTTCAAGTTTTGGATTGATTTTCCTTTCCAGATTGTTTGATTGATTAAGAAACACTTTTTGCTTGAATATGGAAAAAGGTTTTCTTGTCTTTTCATTTTTGTCTATATTACGAGTTTGATTTGGGAATTGTGCTGATAAAGTATTGATTTTCTTGGATTACTTTTTCCTTTCATCATCACGTCTCTGATTTTGTTTTGAAAAGGAAGAACTGAATTAATTTATTATTTTTAGTAATCTCTCCTAAGAAATTTTTTACATTCAAAATATTGGTTAAAGAGAAGAATTGGAAAATTTTGTAGTTCATGATTATTTGGAATTGTATTCATTCAGAATTAAGAAATTTAAATTCGTAGCTTTTTGTACTTCAAAAGAATACATTATCCCTACTATAATTAGAGTTCATTGAATTGAAAAGTTTCACGTTCATCTATTTTTTCATTTTATTGGGTCAAGGTCACAACATCATCAGTTTCATCTTCATCTCCCTTTTTAGTAAACAACAACCTCTAAAACATAGCGTAAATTTAAAATTTATTAATAAATTTTATTTTATATGGATATTTTTCACCAACATTAGCTAGGATAATGCTTTGGAATAGGTTGTAAGGAACACTCTCCAAAGAAGCAAAACACACAACAGTATATTGTGATAGGGAGAGTTCAAATCCAATTGCTACATTTTGTCCTGGGATGCCCTTCTTACACAAGGGTCAAACCTAAGGTCACATTGAGATTGGCAGATTTACTCACCCTGCTTTGTTGCTATTAGTGTAGAGATTGCGCGTATTATTGGGAGTCACTTGAAGGTATGTCCTCAATCATGAGTGGAATCCTTTCAAGTTGATTTCGAGCTAGATACATTTCCTTTTCACGTGGATCAGACTGTCGATTGTTTCCCCAGGCATCATTACAGTAAGTGGTAACATTAGTAGCCTATCTCTTTAAGGTATTTACACAAGGTGACTGTGGAGGGGAAAGTCTTCATGGTACCTAGAATCAACGTTGGCCAAATTCACTCGAGCTCCTTGGAGGGTATACCCACGATTATGTTTAGGATCTTGCACCAGAGTGTAATTCTGTTAAGCAGGTCATCAACATAACTTTTCCCCCCGCTTATCCTAGCCCTTTCTTGCCTTGATTTCAAAACGTTGGATTTCATCACCAACTAGTGAATTCGAAGAAAGAAGGTTTGTTTGCTTGGTTTGATTCCTAGATTTTATTAGTGAGTGTTGTTTGTTTTCTCTAGTTGTCCATAGATTTTTTTCGTTCTTTATTTGGTTCAACCAACTTCGGCCTTCATCGTTCACGTAGGATGAAAAGAATACCCCCAAAAAATTTGGAAGGTTACCGAACTTTGCTTCCTAACTCACCAGAAGGATCTCTTGAGGGAGTAGTAAACAATGAAGCAACTTCTGAAGTTGGAAGAACACACTTGTTGGAGGGATTCATAATAGTTTCAGATTCCTTAGAATATTTCAGACTTTTCCCAAATATGTTATTGAATATTAAGCAAGACGCACGTATACTTCGGATTAAATCATCTAAAAAAATTGTTGTTGTTGATAATACTGAAGTACCTACCGGACCTAATGCAGGATCTAGAGTAGAGGATCCACTTTTTCAAAGTGAATTATTTAGGACGCCAGTTCACACTGTTAGAATTTCTAATCCTAATTCCATCCCTTTGACAGTACGTGATCTTTGCGAAAACCTAGGAGCAAGTCCTGATCCACCTATGGCATCACAAGTTCCTGAGACATATGTTACCTTTAGACCATTAAACCATTTCACTAGTACTACCAATAGTTTCACCGTCATTTCAGACCAATTATTGGTTTGTTCTCACTCAATTATTCCTCTCCAGATGGCCCATTCTATTATGGTCCCACGAGCTACCAAGGTTTCTACTAGGAATGTGGTTATCAATCAAGCCCTTATTGGAACACCACTTCCACCTAGACCAAACCCATCACTTCCCCCTGGGTATAGAGCTCTGAATACTTCCATTTCTATCCCTACCCAGGTTCCATCCAGAGGTTCTGGACTTTTTGTTCCTCCTAGGTATAATGTTGTGAGTCATTTTTTTCCTACACCTGCCCAGATTCTCTCCAGAGGATCTTATGTTCCTCCTCCACCTTTGTCTAGAGGATCTCATCATCTTGGCCCTAGTGGCTCCAATCCATTTGGAGGCACTAGTATTTCTCTTACTTCTAGTTTCTAGATTCTTGTTTGAGGTCAACCTCAAGCTAGGGGGCAACCTAAATTTTAGGGACAACCTTAGATTGGGGAAAAACCTCAACTTGGGGGGAAACCCCAGATTGGAGTCCATAACCCAATTTATGGAAAAAACATACCTGTGTTACAAAATCAACCTTGGAATCTTCCTTTCGAAGTAAATCTACCACCGTCTGGGGGGAAACATTCTCAATTCAATTATTTTGTGCCCCCTAACCTCAGTCAACCATATCTAGGTTCTTTGAATCCCACTTAGGGTCAAAAATTTCAATCTAATGTTCCTTTTCAAGGGAACATACCTAATCAACCCAACCCTATGGGCTATTTGCCTCCAAATACTCCACAATCGAATCTTTCAAGACTCTCTAATTATATGCAGATGACTTATGGTCCTATTGGTATACCTACAGGGTTTCCCCCTTAGAACCACAAGTTTCCTCAAGTGAACAGACAATTGCCTTTTCTAGCTACTTTGGATTTGCATGATCTATCTAGGATTTTGAATGATCCTATTTTACATTCTACTTATTGGCCCGTCATAACAACCAAGTTATTGTATGACATTCCTAAGTTTGATGGTCGAGTGGGAGAAGATCCAAATAATCATGTTATGACTTTTAATATATGGTGTTCATCCAAATCCTTGATGGATGACTCCGTCAAATTACGACTTTTCCAACGAACTCTTACGGGTTTGATAACAAAATGGTAAATTGAGCTACCACGAGGTTTATTTAATGAATTTAACACCCTAGCCATGGCATTTTTGACACATTACCAGTTGCCAAATTGATACGAGACAAGAACAAAAATTTTGAGTTCTTTTAAACAATCCTCGTCCACTCATATTTTTTATCACATCCATGAGTGGAGGAGGAGAAGATGTTTGATCAAAGTTCCTCTTCCTGATCAACTATTGGCTGAGTGGTTTACCAAATCACTCATTGGACCTATTGATCATGATGTTTCCATGGGAAGTGTTTTCATTGAAGAGTAGGAGACCAGTCGTGATCAGTATCTAGATCTCATTTATTCGCAAATGGGAAAACTATGATTCGATCCTTGACACTCCTTGTCCTTGCACAACTCCTACCCCAACACCTCCAATATCTTCTCATGTTGTTGATGGTGTGATTGGAACCTTTAATGATGAGACCTAGTCTGTGCACACTGGTCACACCAATCCCAAATATAATAATTCTAATGTACAAAATACTCCTTCTCCTATTCCTTCCACTGATAAGACCGTTGAGGTTAATTCTGTTCAATCCACACCTACCGAAAAGAATCAAAATAAGAATAAAGGGAAGGGTAAGAATAAGGAAGAAAAGAATAATAATCCACAATCTGATAAATCCAAAATGAAAACCTATGATGAGAAAGATAAACATAAACCTCGTTACCTTTGTCTTATTTGTGGTGATGATCATTACACGAAAGATTGTCCAAGATGCGTTGAGGTTACTAAGTTCCTCCAAGGGACCGAGAAGCCTTCTACACCTACCATTTTGTCACAACCTTTCCCTTCTTAGAAACAGGCCCAATTGGTCATTCATGACCAAGCCTCTCCTTCTACCTCATCTTATGTCCTTATGTGTACTGGTGACTCCAAAAAGAATGAAGTTGCAGTCGCAACCCGAGCCAAAGATTACTCTTCATCAAAAGAGAAAGTTGATGATATAACACCTTCGTTGGTTCAAACTCCTCCCCCAAATTCACCTCCAAATGGTACTCTTCATCTCGAACGATTGGGTCTCGATATAATACTTCACCCTCCTCCCAAGGGCTCTTTTCAAAAGTCTGCGTTTAATCCTCACGTGCATGCTGCTCAAAACTATAGTATTGTAGAAGACCTTGTGCAAGCACCCTCTGCGATGTCATCTCTCGAAGTCCTTCAAAGTTTTCTTGATCAACGTAAGGCATTGTTAAATGCCATTGGTGTAATTGATCCCACGGATACTAATTTGATAATCTTTGACTTGGAAGATCCCATTCCAAGGCTTCCTCCTCAGTTAGCGTTTCAGATCCAAGTTGTTGTTGAAAAAAAGAATATTTGTAGAACCATGATTGATGAAGGATCCTCGACTTGCATCATGTCCGTTACTTGTTGGAAAGATATTGGATCTCCTACCCTCACTGAATCACACAATACACTTAAGGATTTCAATGGTATAGGTTTTAAACCTTATGGTGTTCTTTCCTCATTGTCTATTACGTTTGAAGGCAAATTGGTCAATGTTGAGGTTGAGGTCTTTGATGCACCTCTTGATTATAACCTTTTACTTGGTCGTAGATGGATCGATTCCATGCATGTAGTTGTGTCCACCCTTTTCCATGTGTTACGTTTCTCGCACCAAGGAAAATTTGTTACGGTTGACCAGCTGGCCTTCTTTAATTCTGATTCCTGTACTAGCAAGGTACCTTTTATCTCGAAGACACCTCCTGGTTATGAGAATGTTAGAGTGGGTCTTTTAAAAGATTCAAATTTGATAGGTACATTTCCAATCCCACCACCTGATATTCCCCCTCCTTTTTTTGCCTCTATTAACATGATCTCAACCACCGTTCGCAAAACATATGAGTCATATGAACCATGGGTAGTACCCAGCTCTAGTGATTACTTTCGTTACGAAAAAAAAATGCCTTTAAGTCTGGTCGAATCCACTTATCAAGATATTCAATCGGCAACCCCCTCTCCTCCTTATCTCTATGATTCATCTCCTAATCCATTCCGTGTGATCTTTCCTACTTCTGAGATGATCATGTCAGTCATGTCTATGGAAGATACTCCATGGGATGATGGGCATCATTGCTCCATTATATTTCGAGAATGTGATACCATCAAGAGCTACTAATGGATTTCGACTCCATCTACTGTTGTTTTGATTTCTTCAGTTCCAAAGTCAACACATGATGTATTGTATGAAAGGAACTTGAGTAACATTTCACCTACCATTCCTCTTGACATATCGATTAAACCTGAAGTTGGGAGAATGTTCATATCAAGGCCTTCTTCTCTGCAGATGAGGTCCACATGTATAAATCCCCTTTCCAATAATTTCACAACGTTTTCATATGGAGTTATGAATAAATTCCAGGTATTGATCTCAATATTGTTGTGCAAAAGATTAAGACATATTCAAACGCTAAACCCATTCGTCAGAGACTTCGCCCAGTTCATCCATGTAAAGTTGTTGTGATCAAGCTTGAAGTTGAAAAACTTCTTAAAGATGACTTTATCTATCCTGTGGCTTTGACAGATTGGGTGACCAATATTTTTCTGGTAAATAAGAAACAAGGTACGATCTGCGTTTGTGTAGATTATAGGGACATAAATAAAGCTTGTCCTAAGGAAAATTATCCTACCCCTTTTGTTGACTATATTGTCGACGACTGTGCTGGGAGAGAATTATTCTCCTTGATGGATGGTTTCTCCAGCTATAATCAAATTAATATTTTACCATCGGATCAACACAAGACTGCTTTTATTTTCCCTTGGGGAACCTTTGCCTACCAGAAATTACCCTTTGGTCTCAAGAACACTGGTGCGAATTTTCAGTGTGCTATTTCTTACGCTTTACATGACATTAAGAACATTGTGCAACCCTATATTGACGATATCCCGATGCATTCCATGCATCACCAAGATCACTCGACACATTTAAGGGCCATTTTTGTATGTTGTCGTTATTATCGTATATGTTTGAACCCACACAAATGTGTTTTTTGTGTGGAATCTGATCAACTGCTTGGTTTTATCATGTAGATTCATGGGATTCAACTAGACCCCTTGAAGGTTGAGGTTATTCTTAATCTACCTCCTCCTTCCACACTACACCAGCTCCAAAGTTTGCAAGGGAATGAAATATTTTTGCGTTATTTCATCCCCAATTATACTGAACTGACGAAAGGATTCACTTGGCTACTCAAGAAAGGTTATGAGTTTGTATGGGATGATACAAAAAACAAAGCATTTGAAGCTTTGAAACTTTCCTTAACCCGTACACCATTATTGTTTCCCCCTGACTATAGTTGGGATTACTTCCTCTAATTAGTTATTTCAGACTCTACCATTTCCATAGTCTTAGTCCAAGAGGATGATTCACATGATTCACATGTGATATCTTTTTTGAGTCGAAGTCTCACGACTACTGAAACCAAATACATGTATGTGGAGAAACTGGCCTTGGAAGTTGTTCAATTTGTCCAACATTTTCATCATTATATCTTATTACATAGAACCAATGTTATTTCTAATTGCAACCCCATGAAACATATCCTTACTCGAAAATTGCTAGGGGGAAAGTACTCCAAATGGATAGTGATTCTCCAGGAGTTTGACTTGGAGTTTGAACGCGCTAAGTCAAATAAATCTTTTTTTTTTGCCGAACTGATATGTGACCTTCCCTCTACTGAGACATAAAATGTGGCAGAGGATTCCTTTCCTGACGAATCCCTTTTTTTTATTAGTTCTGATGATGTATGGTCATATCCATAAAATGTCATTATTAAACAAGAGGTATAGATGAATCAACAATAAAAATGAGACACAATTTCATTTCTATAATATTATTAACACCAGAAATGCTGAAGGAAAAACCAACCCTCCCAATGAATACAATATCACCAAAACACGAGGACAACCTTGTCCTCCAAAGTCACCAAAAATGAGAACGACTTTGTTCTCCAATAACCATGCAAATCAAAAAATTAAACCTCAACAATATATGGAAATATCCTGTGCACACGAATCTTCTATAGACCACCTGCATGACTTGTTGACATCACCTGTCATCCTTTATGGATATGTACCTTCCCAGAAAACTTAGATACATGATTCACCAACTGGAAACCGGTGAACATACGTTGTTTTCCCTACTGCAAATCGCGTATACCCTATATGGAATTTATCCTTATGCAACCCATGTATATATTTTCTTCTTCATCTTGCAAATTACATATGGATTAGATTATCCACCTTATAGACTTCCAGTTTGATGAGATCACAAATCCTCCTGCAACAAGTGGAAACTCACTTATTCTAGCTCCATCATGTCTCTACACACTCTACATGATGTGTAATGTCACAATGAACTCTATTATTTATATACAATCCTTAGGTCTCAACATAGAATCCCCTCCAAAATTCAACATCAAATCAAGATTTGCTTGTGGATGTGAAGCCCCAACATAAGCCCACAAATTCCATTACCAAACCCATGAATCCCCCACTCAAATACAAGGGAGTTTTCACCAAACTGAAAGTGTGATGTGGTGCCCATGACGATTCCCACATGCCCAACACCTAGGGCCATGTGAGAATACCTACTCAAACCTACAAAAATCAACACTCCCTCTTAGTGAGGAAGGTATTCTCACAACACTCCAAAAGTTGGAATGTCTTTCAATGCTACCGAAGAATCAATGATCCCTCTTAGTGAGGGAGTAATTCCATCCTCCATAATCACCTAGAAGTGTTTTTGTCTCACATACTAGAACCTCTACTACAACTACTCTCCAATCCATTTGATTGGTTGCACCCTATGCCACCGAAGAAAATACTACTCTCCTATCCTCATGACTAGTTGCATACTCGATCACTGAAGCAAAACATGATTTCTAACATGATCGCATCATGGAAGACACCCTGTTCCTAGAAGCCTCCTGCCTCTGAATCTTCTGTACGTCCATATAAACCCATGAAACCTACTTGACAGTCTTGGAAAATGCCTCTCTCCCATATGTACCTGAAGGTTGGCACCCACTAAGCGACTGAATCTCCCTCTAATCCTTTTGACTCCCTCTTAATTCAAACTCCCTCTAATTCTCCTAAATCCCTCTAAGTACACAAAAAATTCAGAGCTACCTTCTCCCTATACATCATCCTCTACACAAAAATGGAAGGTTTCTCCTCCCTACTAGATACCGAGGGATGACTCCCTATCAGCCTGTACTACTAGTGGGGCCACCTTCCTTTCCATTGGTGGAGCTAATTTCTTCCTCTATACCTCTGCTATTGGTGGGGCCACCTGCCTCACCACTGGCAGAGCTACCTAATCCTCTTCATCTATCTCTATGCTCCTGTTGGTCACAACACACATAGGTTTTCCCTGTCTAAATCCAAGAACCATTTATTATCTAAAGATAGATCCTCTGGGCATAAACAACACATGTCTAACTCAAAATCATATGTTTCTCAATCTATGATACTGAGAGAACACTCCTCCTTATTTATGTCACCCATAACACATTTGACACCCTCAACACCTCTCCTAACTTGAATCGACGTGACACTATACCAGATCATTGTACTGCATGCTTGACTCATGTTCCAAGCTCCACACACAAGTCTAAGACAGTATCTATGAAAGTTTCAAACAACTATCTAGCACCTTTCATATGGCAAGATGCTCCACCATCCACCAACCAAGTCCCTCTGTTGGAAACTCTACCTGAAAGGGAAGATACCAACAAGATCTCCCTCTAGAACCTGTCTGCAACGTCATCAACCTCTATTGTTGATGCTTGCTTCCTTCTTCCCCTTCCCCTCCGATGTGGACACTGTGAAGAAAAATGACCATAGTCATGACACTTAAACCATATGTATCCTCCCTAGAAACCAATCGAGTCTCCTCCTAGATACATTCATTCCATATCCTCTCAAACCATGACAACATATCTTGTACATAGATCCCCTATAAAAAAGGTTCCCAAAACCTGGGAACACCAACTCAACATCCAATAACACTTTTTCATATCAGAAAACATTGTATAGTGCTACTCCTCAATCCATGAGGCTAAGAACACACTCCTATAACTATAACACATATTCCACTCGAAACACACCCCTTGAATCCATCTAGAATACCACTTCTCTATATTCCTGTACTACATTCCTAGTCCTCCTACCAAGCTCCTAGTAAATACCTGAGTCAGAAAATGTGAATCTCACAAACAAATCCTATTCCCTAGTCATGCGTCAGTGGATCCCACTATATAAGAACCATGCAATCCTCTAGGGAAATCATCCTACTTCTGAAGTCAGGACCATCCAATGAAATTCTACCCAATTCCATCATCTAGGTCACCAAAAACTCTTTGTGTCTGCACATGCTACCATTGATCCCGTGTCCTCTTCTGAACAATCCCAATATGCAGTTGGGCCCTCATTATAGTCAAATCTATACCTCTGTAACTCATCTATGCAAATTTCCTCATCGTCCTGGGTCAAATACCTCATACATCGTCATACCTTGACAATGTGCATTGTGCAAATCTTCGTCCCAATGAAGACTCTATCTCATTAACCTATGATACCCACAAAACTTTATCGTCCATCCCAAAGCATCGGAGTTATACCCATTTCAACTCACTATGAAAATTCATTGGAAGTCCATCCACAGGGTTGACAATCTGCCACACAACATAATGTTGTGATATGGTCTCTCTATCAATCTGCCAAAACTCCCAACCTGCCACACCATCGAGCTACAATATTCCACAACTCCTCATCTAGATGGTCTTCTCCATGTCTCAGAATAGATACCATCTAACATGTTTCCACCTACAACTGTCACTGTAGCTCTCTCTAAGAGCTATCACTTGTGACTTGCCTGGAACAAGAATAAGAACAAGAACAACACTCCTCTAGTTTTTTAGCCAAAGATGTGTCTCAAGATGGTCCCCTTTTCTTTAGATCCCAAGATTTGATACCATGTCAATTTTCACATGCAACTCTATGTGACTAATTTCAGATCTAATTTTTTTCCCTAGTGATCCAACAATAAAACGCGAACTGTTATTATTGAACACCTTTACACCAAAATTATTGAATGAAAACTTATGCAGTAGAAACAAAAAGATTAGAGATGAATCATATATAGACATGAGACACAATTTCAACACAATTTTAGTTATGTAGTCTTGTTAACATTAGAAATAATGAGGGAAAAACCAACCCTCCCAACCAATACAATATCATAAAAATATGAGGACAACCTTGTCCTCCAAAGTCACCAAAATTGAGAACAACCATGTTCTTCAATAATCATACAAATCAGAAAAGAAAACCTCATAAATATATCAAAATCGCCTCTGCACATGAATCTGTTATAGACTAACTGTATGACCTGCTCACATCAACTATGAGCCTGTACAGATCTGTACCTTCCTAGAAACTCAGATACATGATTCACCAATTGGAAACCCGTGGACATGCATTTTTTGCTCTGTTGCAAATTTTGTATACCTATACATGATTTTTCTTTCTACAACCCACATATATACATGCTTCATACTCCTCCAAATCACATATGGTATGAAAAATTCAATCACATGTGTGACCTTTTTCACTCCTCTCTCTTGGACTAGATTCACCACCTTGCAAACTCCCCCTTTGTGGAGGTCACCAATCCTCCTAACACAAGTGCAGACTCACTTATTCTAGCTCCATCATGTCTCCACACACTCTACATGTTGTGTAATGTCACAATCAAATCTCTTATTTATATACAATCCTTAGGGGTCAACATAGAATCCCCTCCACAAGTCAACATCAAATTATGATTTCCTTGTGGGTGTGAAGCCCCAACACAAGCTCACAAATCCCATGACCAAACCCATGAATCCCCCACTCAAATCCAAGGGGGTTTTCACCAAAATTAAAGTGTTATGTGGTTCCCATGACGATTCCCACATGCCCAACACCTAGGGACGTGTGAGAATACCTACCCAAAGCTACAAAAATCAAAACTCCCTCTTAGCAAGGAAGGTATTATCACCACATTCCACAAGTGGGAATTCCTTCTGATGCTACCGAAGAATCAACACTCCCTCTTATTGAGGGAGGCATTCCATCCTCCATCATCACATAGAAGTAGTGTTGTATCACATACTAGAACCTCTACCACAACTTCTCTCCAATCCATCTAATTAGTTTCTCTTTATATCACCAAAGAAAATAGTAATCTCCAGTCCTCCTAACTAGTTGCATACTCGATCACTGAATAAAATCATGTTGTCTAACATGATCCCATCCTATAAGACACCCTGTTCCTAGAATACTCTTACCTTTGAACCTCATGTCTTGCCATATCAACCCATGACACCTAATTGAAAATTTTGGAAGATGCTTCTCTCCCATCTAGACCTAAAGGTTGGCTCCCACTGTGTGACTGAATCTCCCTTTGAGCCTCTCAAATCCCTCTTAATTCAGACCCCCTCTGAGTATCCTAACTCCCTCTGAGTCCACACAACCTTTGACGCTACCTATGAGTCTCTGGTCCTATTGGTCACAACACACATAGTTGGACCTATCTAAATCAAAGAACCATTTTTTATATGAAGAGAGATCCTCTGGGCATAAACAACACCTTTCTAACTCAAAATCGTATGTGGTACCCCTTTCTCTCAATCTATGATACTCATAAAACAATCCTCCCAAGTTATGGTAGCCATAACATAATTGACACCCTCAACACCTCTCCTGACTTGAATCAAAACGATATTGTGCCAGATCCTTGTATTGCATGCTTGACTCCCATGCCAAGATCCACACACAAGTCTAAGCCAATATCTATGAAAGTGTCAAACAACTCTCTAGCACATGTCATATGGAAATATTCTCTGTTACCCACCAACCAAGTCCCACTACTAGAAACTGTGCCTGAAAGGGAATATACCAACAAGATATCCCTCTAAAACATGTCTGCAACCTCATCAATCTTTGTTTTTTTATGCTTGCTTCCTTCTTCCCCTTCCCCTCCGTTTTGGACATTGTGAAGAAAAATGACCACATTCATGACACTCAAACCATATATATCATCCCTGGACATGAATCAAGTCTCCTCCTGGATACAATTAGTCCATATCCTCTCAAACCCTGACAACATCTCTTGTGCATAGATCCCCTACAAAAAAGGTTCCCAAAACCTGGGAAGACCAACTCAACATCCAATAACACATGTCCATATCAGAACAACAATGCATAGTGCTACTTCTCAATCCATGAGGTTGAGAATACACTCCTAGCACCATAGCAAATTTTCCACTCGCAACACACCCCCTTACTTCATCTGGAATACCATTGCTCTATATCCTTGTACTACATCCCTGATCCTCCTATCAAGCTCCTCACATATACCTAATTCAGACACTGTGAAGCTCATGAACAAATCCTATGCCCTAGTCATGTGTCAGTGGCTCCCACTATATAAGAACCATGCAATCCTTAGGGGAAAGCATCCTACTTATGAGGTCACAACCATCCAATGAACTTCTACCCAAGTCCATCATCCAAGTCACCAAAAAATATTTTCGTCTGCACATGCTACCACTAATCCTATGTCCTTGTCTGAACAGTCCCAAGATGCAGTTGAACACTCATTCTAGTCCATTCGAGACCTATGTAACTCATCTTTTCAAATGTCCTCATCATCTTGGTTCAAACACCTAATACAACATCATACCTTGAAAATGTGCAACTCTTCATCCCAAAGAAGACTCTATCTCATCAACCTATGATACACATGAAACTATCTCGTCCATCCCAAAGCATCCGAGTTGCACCCATTGCAACTCACTATGACAAGTCACCAGAAGTCCATCCATAGGGTTGAGAATCTGCCACACAACATATTGTTGTGATCCGGGCTCTCTTCCAATCCACCAAAACTCCCAACCTGCCATAACACCAAGCTTCAATATTCCACAACTCCTTGTCTGAACAACCTACTCCATGTCTCAAACTAGATACCATCTAACATGTTTCTACCTACAATATTCAACATAGAAACCTCTCAGATCTATCACCTGTGACCTTCCCAGAACAAGAATAAAAATACTCCAGTGTTGTAGCCAAAGATGTGTCTCAAGATGATCCCCTTTTCTTCATATCCCAAGTTTTGATACCATGTCAATTTTCACATGCAACTCCATGTGACTAATTTCAGATCTAAAAATTGTTTCCTAGTGATCTAGCAATAAAACGCTAATTTTTATAACTGAATAACTTTACACCAAAATTATTGACTGAAAACATATGCAGCGGAAACACAAATATTAGAGATGAATCATCAATATACATGAGACAAAATTTCAGTTTTGTAATCTTGTTAACATAAAAAATGCTAAGGGAAAAACCAACCCTCCCAGCCAATATAGTATCACCAAAATCTAAGGACAACCTTGTCCTCCAAAGTCACCAAAATTGAGAAAAACTTTGTTCTTCAATAACCATACAAATCATAAAAGCAAACCTAAGAAATATCTCGAAATATCCTCTGCACATGAATCTATTATAGACCACATGTACGACCTATGGAAATCAACTGTCAGCCTGTACATATTTGTATCGGCTTCCCAGAAATTCAGATAAGTGATTCACTAATTGGAAACCTGCGGACATACATTGTTTGCTCCGTTGCAAATTGTGTATACCCTATACACAATTTTTCCTTCTGCAACCCACGTATATATGTGCTTCGTCCTCCTGCAAATCCTATATGGTATGAAAAATTAACTCACATATGGGACCTTTTTCTCTTCTCTCTCTTGGATCAGATTCACCACCTTGCAAACTTCCCCTTTGTTGAGATCACCAATCCTCCTAGAACAAGTGCAGACTCACTTATTATATCTCTATCATGTCTCCACACACTCTACATGTTGTGTAATTTCACAATGAACTCTCTTCTTTATATACAATCCTTAGGGGTCAACATAGAAGCCCCTCCACAAGTCAACATCAAATTAGGCTTTCCTTGTGCGTGTGAAGCCCCAACACAAGCCCACAAAGCCCACAAAGCCCATTACCAAATCCGTGAAGCTCCCACTCAAATATAAGGGGGTTTTCACTAAACCTAAAGTGTGATATGGTGTCCACAATGATTCCCACATGGCCAACACCTAGGGCCATGTGAGAATAGCTACCTAAAGCTACAAAAATCAACGCATCGTCCCTACCTAGATTGAACAGTGTGCGACGAAGAACTCCTAAATGCATTTAGGTGGATGAAAGTGTTTTAGCATCACTTGAAGGTAATTTACCTAACCATACTATTCATTATCAATCTTATAAAATAATTAAATAATATTTTTAACCAAAATCCAATGTCGTTAAACGTCAATTATTTTTGACTTTGTTAAAATCTAGAAGTTTGACCATTTTTAGGAGAATTTTAGGCATTAAAACAATAGAAAATTTAGAAACAATTCATTATATTGTTAGAAACCTTGTGAACGTTTTCAAAGAATTGGTAAGAAATCTCTTTCTAAATACCATAATGCAACCCAATGTATCTTATCGCAATCAATCGTTAGCAAGATCACAATAAAACATCGTTTTCTCCAACAAACATCTCATCTCATGAAATGCAATATCAAAACCCTTAGAAAGTATTCTAATAGACGAGATAGTCTCAACATAGGTGGACCAACATATATTTGGGCCTTCACTGGTAGGCTAGCTCATTCTAACATGAAGTTAATTGAAGTAGTTAAGGGACTAGTACATGATTTCTGGCATGAGAACACTAGGCCTTCTTCCAATAAAAAATATGTACTAAAATTGAGAATGGGATCCAGGGAATTTGAACCCCAAGACAAGGAAATACATGACAAGAATACTAAGAAACTATAGACATGGAAAGGCAAGGCAAGGTCTACGTCTAGGTCTACATGCTATATCTTGTTATAAAAGTTATTGAGTTGAAAGATTAGTTTTTATTTTTTTGATTTTAAATAAGGCCTTGAAGTTATGTTGTTTTCCATGCAATCCAAAATAAATTGTGGATCAATAATATAATGAGACTACACCACAAGGATGTAACATAATTCTATTTAGTGACATCCCTTTCTATGTAAATCCTATTAATTATGATAATCCATGTTTCACAACTATGAAGATACCTTTGATATATGAATAAAGAGAGCTTATGTTATGACATTGAAATTATCATGTAAGTATTTTTATCTAAGATAGATGGGTAACAAGTTGTAGAATTACATTCTTAATGAGTCATTTGATTGAAATTTTTACATATTAAAACTGTTCATTTAGTACAAGCATTATTTTTTTAGGCAAAAAAAAGGTATTATATATGAATGTAGTTATTTGTTTGTTAAACTAACTTGAAAACAAACTCTCTCTATTGATGAAAATAACTATATTTTAAAAAATAATTAGTTTTCTTAATATCACAGTGAAAGTACCTTTTAGATGAATTGTGGTTAGCCAAGGCAAGGCATGGAAAGGAAATGGAAGGCATGGCTTGGCAAGGCAATGCAAGGCATGACATGGCATGGAAAGACATGGAATGGAAAGGAAATCCAAGGCATGTAAAGACATTGAATGGCATGGCAAGGAAAGGCATGGCACGGCATAGCAAGGCAAGGCATGACATGAAAAGGCAAGGCAAGGCATGTAAAGGCAAGGAAAGGCATGGCATGGCACGAAAAGGCAAGGAAATTCAAGGCATGGCATGGAAAGTCAAGGCATGAAATGGAAAGGAAATTCATGGAAGGGCATGGCATGGCATGGTAAGGAAAGGAAATGCATGGAAAGGCATGGCATGTCATGGTAAGGAAAGGCAAGGAATGACATGGGAAGGTAAGGCATAGCATTACAAGGCAATGCAAGGCATGGAAAGGCAATGCATGGCAAGGTAAGGCATGGAATGGAAAGGAAAGGAAAGGCGTGGCAAGGCAAGGCATGGTTTGGAAAGGAAAGAAAAGGCAATGCATGGAAAGGAAAAGAATGCCATTCCATGGCATGGCATGACATGGAAAAGTAAGGCATGGGATGGAAAGGCAAGGCATGGAATGACAAGGCATGGAAAGTAAAGGCACGGCTTGGCAAGGGAAGGCATGGCATGGCATGGAAAGGCAAGGCAATGCAACGCATGGCTTGGCATGGAATGAAAAGGCTAGACATGGCATGGAAAGGAAAGGAATGGCATGACATGACATGGCAAGGCAAGGCATGGCATGGCATGGCATGGCAAGTCATGGAAAGAAAATGAATGGCATGGAAAGGCAAGACATGGAAAGGCATGACATGGCATGGAATGGAAAGGAAAGGGATGGCTTGGAAAGGTAAGGAAAGGCATGTCAAGGCATGACAAGAAATGGCATGGAAAGGCAAGGCATGAAATAGCAAGGAAAGACAAGAAAAGGTAATGCATGGCTTGGAAAGGCAAGGAATGTCTTGGCAAGTCAAGGTATGGTTTGGAAAGGCAAGGTATGGCATGGAATAAAAAGGAAAATAAATAAACAGCATGGCATGGCATGGCATGAAAAGGCAAGGCATGGCATGGAAAGGAAAGGAATGACATGTCATGGCATGGCAAGTCAAGGTACGACAATTTATGGAATGAAATGGAAAAATGCATGGTTTGGAAAGGAAAGGCATGGTTTGGGAAGGCAAGGAAATGCAAGGCATGTCAAGGTAGGCATGGAAAAGCATGGCATGACATGGAAAGGAAAGACAATGCAAGGCATGTCATGGAAAGGAAATACAATGCAAGGCATGACATGGAAAGGAAAGGCAAGTAATGACATGGCATGGCATGAAAAGGTTGTTGGAAAACTGAGAGGGGGGGTCAATCAGTTGTTATTGAGATTAAATTATTATGCCCATTTTAAACTCTTTACAGAACACTCAATGATGATCACAATGATCCGGGCAAGTAAGCAATAGAATTTTAAAAATCAATCACACACATGAAATATATAGAGACAGATATTTCCTGAGGAAACCCATAAAGGGAAAAACCTCTTCTTCTTGATATAATAAGTAATCTTTATTTTCTTTACATTATCAATATTATGAGCTCCAACTCCTCTTGAGGCTACAACCTCTATTTTACAAGAAACAACTTGTTGAGAGAACCAACTCTCTAGTTTCTCTAGCACCCACTAGAAGGAAGCACCAACTCCCTGAGTGTTCCATCACCAATTGGATGGAAGCACCAACTTCTTGTCACATAGGCACCAACCTATATAATAGAGAACGATAGTTCTCCCTTGCACCACCTTGCCACCCTGGTTTTTCTGGCTGCAACCAGATGGAAGCTACAACTCCCTGTGCTCAAGCACCCACTTGAAAATTTGAGGACACCAATCCTCCCTAGCACCTCCCTACCACCCTGAAATATAAATATTTTATTTTTATTACTTTATCACAGTGATATAATGTTTATCTATGGCTTACCAATCTCATCATTGTTTTGCTACACTTCTCTGCTCTCCTTCATCAACGCCTCTCTTCTCTCATGAGTCACTCTCAACAATAGCACCCATCTATTCTTTGTTCTACATTTTTATACTCTCTATGCACCTTCTTCATCCTTCATTCACAATACCTCTACATGCCCTTCATTGTGTCACTGTTCTTCCCTACAAGATGTTCACTGTAGCTCCTCCTCACACCTGCATAGCTCGACAACAGAAATCACTTCACTTCTCTGTTCTGCATGCTTTTCTCACATCGAGTCATCTCCTAATCATCATGGCAGCTCTTCATCTTCTTTGGAAGTTCTGTTCCCTGTGAGTTCATCATCAGTGGTCGCTATGTTGACATTCCTTAGCTTCTCGGGTGGTCGAGACTCTTCGTCTTCTCTGTCAGTTACAACTAGTCAACTATGGCTTCTTTGGCTTATATCCCCTTCCTTCACGTGACCACCTGTGATGACCAAGGGCTTATTCAAAAGGCACTTCCCGATTTCTGTCTAGTGAGTGTTGACTCCATTTCACGATATGACCTTGGGCTATGAGCTTTATGTGACCAAGCGGTTTTGGGTACGTCCAAAGATGGTTTAGAAAAAACTTATTTTCGCCCTGCAATTCACCACGAGCCTCCACGTGTCCTTTATCCAAACCGTGGTTTCGATTGCGGCCCGCTTACGAAAAATTAAGGCCTGAGCATGTTCTGTCCCCGCAATGGAGCATGATTGTTGATCTCATGATATTGATGGTGCTCTTGAACAGACGGTTCAGATATGTCCTCTCAAGTCCATAGACCAGATCTCTCCTTCCTCCATCAATGACTGAGGTTTCTTTCGTGATCCGAGCTTTGGGAGTTTCAACTCTCAAACCCTGTTGTTGTTGATTGGATATCTTCCAGAATGGAAGATCTGCTCACATCTATCCTCTTCAATTGATGGTTCTGCCTTCTTTCATTTATCCATGCGTGATCCTTAGTCTCAACAATCAGATGACATGTGTCCCTCCAAACCAACGGACAAGATCGATTTTTCCTTTCGGGCTTCGGGAGTTTCGATTCTCAAACTCCACTTGCTCCAGAAGAATTTCACCCAAAGTCCACGATCCAATGATGTGCGTCCCATTGGATCAATGGTCCTTGTTCACTTCATGACTTCGGTACTTTGGCAATCTCAAGCCTTTCTCCTTCGAGTTTTCCTGAAGAAGTTTCATCTGGAGTTTACGATCCGTTGACACGTATCCTACTAGACAATCAAGGATCAAGAATACACCCGAAGTGATCTTCAAATCGAATGACTCGTATCCACTTCAGGTCTTCAACATTTGGGACTATGGGTCTTTGGTCGATTACTAGTGGTAAAACTCTTGAAGCAAAACTTTCGGAGTGACATAACTCTTGCGTCACTCGATGACATGTCACAAGCTGAGAAGCTTCCATATGTCCTTGTTGACATAGTATTCCACATGTCCTTGCTGACGTGGTCTGCCACCTATCCTTGATGGTGAGATTTGCTGAAATAATCTGATGATGTAGATTTCCCTGATTTAACGGTCATTGTCTAATATCCAGATTCGATGGTTGATAGAACTTCGCATTCTGGGGATTTCAAATATCAAACTTTCCTAAGTGTAAACCCCTCACATCTCTATATCTGAAGTGAATGTTGTTCGTTTGATTAGGATCTTGAATCGAAGGCTCAATATTTATGTGATGAAACTTTGATAGCTTATCGTGTCCTTCCACTCAAAATTGATCTAACGGTTGTCGTTTACTCTGGCTCTCTGGCTCTCCGAACTTTGGGTTTTTCAAGTCTCAAACTAAAAAAATCCTTGAAGTGATTTTCTCCAGAGTTGAGGATCGTCTGCCACCTGTCAATATTGATGATGGACGGTCCCTGTTTTCTTAGATACTTCGGGACTTTGACAAGTTCTCTCTCCTACGCTCATAAAAGGATTAACCTTCTTGCATTTATTTCTGGATCCAACAACTATTGATCCTCATCACTCAGATCTAACGGATCAGATCTGTATGTCTTCTCTGCGCTCCCTATGGTCACTGGACGTTGATCTAATGGTCATCGGGTGTTCAGAATTGGTGATGCTTCTTCACTCGAGCTTACCTTTCATCCTTCTGCTAGCCACGACCTTTGATCCTTCTATGAGCCACAACCTTTGATCCTTCTGTGAGCCACAACCTTTGATCCTTATGCAAGCCTTGATGTATGGAATCTCGTCTGTGCATCTCGTAACTCTATCTCTCCTGAGATTTGATATCTAGATATTGTTTACTTCTTCACCTGAACTTACATTGTTCCTTTTTTTCCATCAATGCACACTCTAATATTTCCATCAATGACAAGCACACTCTGCCTATAAACATGCCAACAATATCCCCCTTTGGCATTGATGGAAACCCTGAAAGACTGCACTGTTCTACTTAGATATCCAACTGTAGCATCCAAAACACACCTTTTCTCCCCCTTTGACATCAATGTCAAATAAAACATGCTCCCCCTAAGATATTGTAGTACTTTTCGGAGGTATCAGATATTCAACCAATAAATACTCCCCCTGACAGGATGGACCCTCTTAGGTTGATAATGGGTTCACGCCCAACTTCTCGCATAGATACTCAAACTGAGATTTTGTAAGCGGTTTAGTGAAGATATCAACAATCTGATCTTTGGAAGGAATATAATGCAAAGAAACAATAGTGTTGGTCAGTTGTTCCCTCAAGAAGTGATACTTGATGGGTATATTCTTGGTCTTGGAGTGAAATACAGGAATCTTGGACACATTGATTGCACTAGTATTATCACAATGAATTGGGATCGGTGCAGAATATTTTACCTCCAAGTCTGCAAGTGTCTGAAACATCCATAATACTTGGGTACAAAAAGTGGCAGCTGTAATGTACTTAGCTTCTGTAGTCGATAAGGAAATGGAACCTTGCTTCTTACTCAACCATGATACAAGGGAATCTCCTAAGAAGAATGCACCTCCACTCGTGATTTTCCTTTCATCTGTGCAGTTAGCCCAATCAACATCTGAATATACTGATAGTTGAAAATTATGATTCCTAGGATACCATAGGCCATAGTCCATTGCTCCTTTCAAGTATCTGAATATTATGTTGACAACTAACAAATGACTATGTTTAGGTGCAACCTTATACCTTCCTACCATTCCAACAACATGCATTATGTCTGGATGAGATGTTGTGATATACAATATGTTCCCTATCATAGACCTATATGAACTCTAATCAACATCAAGTGAATCATCATCCTTTCTTAACTTACATCCAATGACCATAGGTGTGTTCATAGGTTTAGAATCTTCCATTTGAAACCTTTTCAACATTTCTTTTAGATATTTTTCTTGAGAAGGAAATATTCCTTCAAACCTCTGAGTAATTTGTAGGCCAAGAAAAAATGGCAGTTCCCCTATCATAGATATTTCAAATTCAAACTGCATGGAAAAAGCAAACCATTGTACCAATGAAGCATTATTACTACCGAAGATGATTTCATCTATATATACCAACACAATGAGCAGATCATTACCCTTTGTTTTGATATATATATTGTTTTCAAATGTTCCTCTCTTGAACCCTTTTTCTTGTAGATACATATCCAGTCTGTGATACCATGCACAAGGAGCTTGTTTCAATGCATATAAGGCTTTGTTTAGCTTGCAGAGAAATTCAGGGTTATCTAATAGTTGGAAACCTTCTAGTTGTTCCATATAGACTTCTTCTTTTAGATCTCCATTTAGAAAAGCTGACTTGACATCCATTTGGGAGACTTTAAACTTCTTATGACAAGCATAGGCAATAAACATTCTAATAGCTTCTAATATTGCTACAGGTGCAAACGTTTCATCAAAGTCCAGTCCTTCTATTTGACCATATCCTTTGCATACCAATCTAGCCTTATTTCTTACAATATTTCCTTTCTCATTCATCTTATTTTTGTAGACCCATTTGGATCCTATTACATTTTTATTTGATGGTCTAGGAACGAGTTCCCAAGTGTCATTCTTTTCAATCTAGTCCAGTTCCTCATTCATTAATTTTAACCAGTTTACATCTTCAATGGCTTATTTGAAGTACTTGGGTTCCACCATGGATATGAAGGCTATATGTGATCGCTCGGTGTTTTTAATTATCCTTCTCCCAGTTTGTACACTTTTGTCTTTCTCATCAATTATCTGACTTGCGGGATGATTCTTTTGAGTAATTCTGGAGAAAGAATTTGATGTTGTCTGCTAATTTGAGTTTGCCCGAGTATTTGCATCTTCATATGACTCAGAGTCTTGTTTTTCTAATTCTTGGACCTGTTCATCTTCAACTTCACCTATATCCTCTGTTGTTGATTCAATATTGTTCACCTCTCTTACTGGGACTCCTTCATCAACTTTTGTGTCAATACAATCAACCAATTTATGCAGCCTCTTATTATAGCATATGTATCCTTTATTTCTTGTAGCATACCCTAAGAAGATTCCTTCATCAACCCTTTCATCATACTTGCCGAGATTCTCATTATTATTCTTTATGTAGCACTTACTCCCAAATAATTTGAAGTGCTTGATTGTAGCAAGTCTTCCATGCCACAGTTCATAAGGTGTCTTGTCACTCTGTGGTATGAGGTGAGCTTTATTAAGAATATGGATTGTTGTGTGTATTGATTCTACCTAGTAGGTTTGACCAATGTTCTTCTCATTCATCATTGACCTGGCCATTTGTTGAATTGTTATGTTTTTCCTCTCAACTACTCCATTTTGTTGTGGGGTTCCTAGGATTGTGTATTCTCTTTTGATCCCATGTTTATCACAGAACTCCTTGAAATCACTTGACATAAATTCTCCTCCTTTGTATGATCTCTCAACCTTTAATCTGTTGCATGTTTGATTCTCACTTAAAGCCTTAAATATTTTAAATTTCTCAAATGCTTCAGCTTTTTCTTTGAGGAAAGCAACCCAAGTGAGTCTGGAGTAATCATCAATGATCAGCATGAAGTAGTTTTCCTTCCATGTTCCTTCCTATCTTGATGGTCCACATAGATCCATATGAACTATTTGGAGTGGTTTCTCTGTTGAAATAGAGTTCTTGGATTTAAACTGTATCCTGGTTAGCTTTCCTACTTGGCAGGGTTTGCACACAGATTCTTGTGGCTTTGATATTCTTAGAAGATCTTTTAATTCCTCAAGATTTTTTATCTTGATTAGGTGATAAAAGTTTAGATGTCTAAGTCTCCTATTCCATAAACATCTTTCATCATTTTTTCTTAGATGAAACTCTTCTTTATCTTCTTTTAGCACATATACATTGTTTTCTGTCCTTATGCCTTTAGCCACCACTTGTCCTGAGTTTACATAATTTATCTTACAATCCTTGGAAGTGAACACCACTTCACATCCTCTGTCACACATTTGACTTACACTGAGAAAGTTATGTTTTAGCCCATCTACAAGAAGAACATCATGGGCTTTTCCTTTACCATTACTCAAACTCACCATCCCTTTACCCTGTATTTTACCTGGTTCATCATTTCCAAAGGTTACATTTCCTATTTTTCTTTTACTTATAGACAAAAACTTATCCTTCTCTCCAGTCATGTGTTTGGAACATCCACTTTCTATATACTAGGCGTCTTTTTGTTTTTGAGTTGAAAGTACTAGACCACATTTTTCACTGCCTTTCTTTTTCCATGTGCTGGCATTTATAGCTAAAGGATTTATCCTTGGATCTGCATTGTACTTCTTCAAATGGCAGTTTGCAGCTTTATGGACAAAGTTATGACAGTTATAAAATTCAAGCTCATTGTTCAATAAGTCAAAGTGATTGGTGCTACGTTGTTTATTCATCGACTGCTTAATTCTATGTTGTAAAGATTTTCTATTTCTTGACCTCCTCAGTTGCATGTCTCTAAACTTAATTGGACAATTTACAATCTTATGACCAAAATTATAATAGTAAAACCAATAGCCATGAAATAAATTTCGGTACCTGAAGGATGGCCTTCTTCTTGGAATTTTTTTCTCCATCTTCTGATCTCTTTGTTTCTAATCAGGGATCATCTTGTCTTTATTATCTTTAGGTGACAAATTACTCTCATGGTCTGATTGTCTGCTGACTTGGAACTTGATCACCTTTACTGGATCTTTTCTTTCTATTTGTTTGTTGCTTGAACGATTTACATAACCTAAACCAGTCTTCAACAATGGAGATATTTGTTTTCTCAGAATGTTATTTAGTTCTACTATGGATTTAATTCTTGGAAGGTTTTGAAGATACAATGTTTTAAACGTTTCCATCTATTTTCTAGTTTTTACTACCTCTTCTTCCAAGTCTTCACATCTTTCCTTCTTTTCTGATAACAATTGTTTCAGAATGTCCTCTATTTTATTTGCCTCTTCCAATTCCACTTTTATTAGGGAAAAGGATTCATTAGGTTCTTTATTGTCTTTCTCAAACTATATCATCAATTGTTTTTTCTTTTTCTTCTTATATCTGAGTCTAGCAATTTCTTCTAGATCACTTATCAGTTCTCCTTCCAGATCAACCACAACCTATTCATCGTCAACATTACTTCCTATTAATGTATTATCATAGTCCTCTTGGTCCATAAGCATAAATTCATTAACCTTATCTTCACATGAGGAGTCACTATCTGTGTCTTCTGAAGAGTCATCATTGTTTACACATAAACTTTTATTTTTACCAAATCTCTTGGGTTTGAACTTCTTTTCACCTTCAGAATTTTGATCATGCTTCGTATGTGGACACTTAGATGCAAAGTGACCTATCTTTCCACAGTTAAAACATTTGAAGGGAAATTTCCCTTGGTACTTGCTTGATCCTTTCTTTAGTCTTCTCACAAATTTTGCTTCAATTTCATCAGGCTCAGAATCCTCATTCTGATCAGCTTTAAATGATGTTTCTCTAGGGGTGGATTTATATTTACATATCCTCATTTCATATGCAGTCAACGTTCCTAGAAGTTGATCAAAAGGTAGAGTTTTTAGATCCTTAAGTTCTTCTATAGCAGATACCTATGGGTTGAACCTATCTGGAAAAGATCTTAAAATATTTTAGACTAAACTATGTATGAAACTTCTCACCAAGACTCTTCATGGCATTCATTGGTTCTTCAACTCTCAAAATGTACTTCCCAATAGTTTCATCCTCTTTCATCTTTAGTTGTTCAAACTGTAATCTCTAGGTTTGAAGTTTGGCATCCTTTACCTTATTATTACCTTCATAACTGATAATGAGTTTGTCCCACATTTCTTTGGGAGTTTTTAAGTGCATAACTTTTACAAATTCTTCTTCTGAAAGCCCACTCAGAATAGCATTCATAGCCTTAGTGTTGAATTTGAATTCTATCTTGTCATCCTTATTAGTTAGTACAATTGGCTTTACATAACCAATGTCTACCACATCCTAGACATGTGCACCTAAAGCCATTATGTAGGTTCTCATCCTAATTCTCTAGAAGGAAAAGTTTGTTACATTGAATAGAGGGGCCTTATTGGTTGAAGTTCATTTATGTATTGACATGTTTAATCTTACTGATCTACCTTTAAATAAAGGGAACCGACTCTGATACCAATTGTTGGACAACTGAGAAGGGGGCGTGAATCGGTTGTTACTGTGCTTAAATGATTATGCCCATTTTAAACTCTTTACAGAACACTCAATGATGATCACAATGATGCAGGGAAGTAAGCAATAGAATTTTAAACATCAATCACACACATGAAATATATAGAGATAGATATTTCCTAAGGAAACCCATAAAGGGAAAAACCTCTTCTTCTTGATATGATAAGTAATCTTTATTTTCTTTACATTATCAATCTTATGAGCTCAAAATCCTCTTGAGGCTACAACCTCTCTTTTACAAGAAACAACTTGTTGAGATCGCCAACTCTCTAGATTCTCTAGCACCCACTAGAAGGAAGCAATGACTCCCTAAGTGTTCCAGCACCAACTGGATGGAAGCACCAACTTCATGTCACACAAGAAAAAACCTATATAACAGAGAATGATAGTTCTCCCTTGCACCACCCTGCCACCCTGGTTTTTCTGGCTGCAACCAGATGGAAGCTACAACTCCCTGTGTTCAAGCACCCACTTGAAACTCTGAGGACACTAGTCCTCCCTACCACCCTGAAATATAAATCTTTTCTTTGTATTTCTTTATCACAGTAATACAACGTTTATCTATGGATTACCAGTATCATCACTTTTCTGCTACGTTACTCTACTCTCCTACATCAATGTCTCTCTTCTCGCATGAGTCACTCTCAACAGAAGCACTCATCTATTCTATGTTCTACGTTTTTATACTCTCTGTGCACCTTCTACATCCTTCATGCACAATACCTCTGCATGCCCTTCACTACATCATTGTTCTTCCCTACAGGTTGTTCACAACAACTCCTCCTCATGCTTGCATAGCTCGACATCAGAAATCACTTTATTTCTCTATTCTACATAGTTTTCTCATGTCGAGTCATCTCCTGATCATCATGGTAGCTCTTCATATTCTCTGGCGGTTCTGTTCCCTGTGAGTTCATCATCAGTGGTTGTTATGCTAAGATTCCTTAGCTTCTCTAGCAGTCGAGACTCTTTCTCTTCTCTGTCAATTACAGCCAGTCAACTATGGCTTCTTTGGCTTCTATCCCCTTCCTTCGCGTGACCACTAGTGGTGACCAAGCACTTATTCAAAAGGTGCTTCCCAATTTATATCTAGTGAGTGCTAGCTCCATTTCATGATATGACCTTGGGATATGAGCTTCATGTGACCAAGTGGTTGTGGGCACGTCCAAAAGTGGTTTATAGAAAACTTATTTTCGCCCTGAAAATTAAGGCCCAAGCATGTTTTGGCCCCGCAATGGAGCACGACCTTCGATCTCACGATATTAATGGTGATCTTGAATGAACGTTTCATATCTGTCCTCTCGAGTCCACAGACCATATCTCTCCTTCCTCCATCAATGACTGAGGTTTCCTTCATGATCTGGGCTTTGGGAGTTTCAACTCTCAAACCCTATCGCTACTGACTGGATATCTTTTGGAATGGAAGATTTGTTGACATCTGTCCTCTTCAATCGATGGATTTGACTTGTTTCCTTTATCCATGTGCAATCCTTAGTCTCAACGAACAGATGACATGTGTCCCTCCAAGCCAACAGACGAGATCTATTTCACCTTTTAGGCTTCGGGGGTTTTGATTCTCAAACTCTGCTTGCACCCAGATCATTTCACCCAAAGTCCACGATCCAACGAAACTCGTCCCCATCAGATAAAATGTCCTCATTCACTTCGGGACTTTGACACTTCGGCAATCTCAAACCTTTCTCCTTCACATTTTCTGGGAGAATTTTCGCCCAGAGTTCACGATCTGTTGACACGTATCCTGCTACAAGATCAATGATCGAGAATACACCCGAAGTGATCTTCAGATCGCATGACTCGTATCCACTTCGGGTCTTCGGAATTTGGGACTTCGGTTCTTTGGTCGAGTACTGGTGGTAAAAATCTCGAAGAAAAACTCCTAGAGTGACGTAACTCTTGTGTCACGATCCAAGCAACTACCACATGACCTTGTTGATGTAGTCTACCACCTGTCCTTGCTAATGTGGTCTGTTGACGTGGTATTCCACATGTCCTTGAGGATGAGATTTTCTAACATAATATGATGATGTAGATTTCCCTGATCTGACGGTCATTGTTTGATCTCCAGATCCGATGGTTGATGAAACTTCGCATTCCAAGGATTTCAAATCTCAAAATATCTTGAGTGTAAACCCCTTGCATCTCTATATCCAAAGTGAATGTTGTTCGTTTAATCAGGATCTTGGATCAACAGCTCGATATTTATGTGATGCAACTTTGCTAGCTTATCCTATCGTTCCACTCGAAATTGATCCGACGACTATCGTTTACTTCGGCTCTCCGGACTTCAGGTTTTTCAAGTCTCAAACTAAAAAATCCTCGAAGTGATTTTCTTCGGAGTTGAGGATTGTGTGCCACCTATCAGTCTTGATAATGGACGGTCCCTGTTTACTTTTGGACTTTGGGAATTTGACAAGTCTGCTCTCCTACGCTCATAAAAGGCTTAACCTTCTTGCATTTATTTCTGGATCCAACTATTTTTGATCCTCGGTGCTTAGATCCAATGGATCATATCGGTATGTCTCCTCTGCAATCCCTTTGGTCACTGGACACTTATCTAATGGTCATCGGGTATTCGGGATTGGTGATGCTTTTTCACCTGAGCTTACCTTTGATCCTTCTGCGAGTCACGACCTTTGATCCTTACGTGAGCCTTGATGTATGGGATCTTGTCTGCGCATCTCAAAATACTATCTCTCCTGAGCTTTGATCTCTACATATTGTTTGCTTCTTCACTTGAGCTTACGTTGTTCCTGTTTTTCCATCAATGCACACTCTGATCTTTCCATCAATGACAAACACAATCTTCCTGTAAACATGCCAACAAAGGAAAGGCAAGGCATGTCATTCCATGGCATGGTAAGGCAAGGCATGAAATGGAAAGGAAAGGCATGGCAAGGAAAGGCATGACAAGGCAAGGCATGGAAAGTCAAGAAAAGGAACATCATGGCATGGGATGGTAAGGTAAGAGATGTCATGGAAATGAAATACATGGAAAGGAATGGGATGGAAATGCATGGCATGGCATGGAAAGGAAAGGAAATTCAAGGCATGTCATGGAAAGGTATTGCTTGGAAAGGCAAGGCATGGAAAGGCAAGGCAAGGCATGGCATGGAAAGGCAAGGCATGGCATGGAAAGGCAAGGCAATGTAAGGCATGGAATGAAATGGCAAGGAAAGACATGGCATGGAAAGGTATGGAATGGCATGGCATGGAAAGGAAAAAACACTTCATTGGATGGAAAGGAAATTTCTTATATAAAGTTAGGTCATATGTGCCTAGAAAAAATGTTTTTTCTTTCTCGGGATGAGAAGAGTTTCTTTTTTTGTGATTCTTGGTTCATTGCAATCTACATTTTGATTTGAAATTTTCCTTGCATAATGTTATGGAAAGATATATATTTATTTTTGTATAGGTTAAAATGGGAAGCTACATGGAAATACATGCAAGGAGGGATTAGTCTATTTTAGATCATAGTTGTGTTCTAAGGATTTGTAAATGTAACAACCTATATTTTGGCCTTAGAAGGTTATAACTTTTCTTTTTACTTATCTTAGTGATTCATTGCTTAGTATTTATTGGGTTTAGTTAGAATCATATAGACATTTATTTAAACATGCAAATTGAAATGTGGAACTTTGGTATGTGGATACTAGTTCAAAATTATGTTGTGAATGTACAATAGATGCAAGGCATTGTGTAAATAAACACACATTTATTAATTGAACATTAATACAAATAAGGATTGTCATATGAAATTTGTAATGTATATGCATGGATATGAGCTGTGTGATATCCAAATGGCTATAGTGTTGAGGTGACCAAGTCATGGCATGGCATGGCATGGAAAGGAAAGGCATGGGATGTTAAGCCAAGGAAGGGAAATACATGGCATGACAAGGAAATTCATGGCAAGGAAAAGCATGACATGGAAAAGAAAGGAAAGGCATGGCATGGCATGGAAAGTAAAGGAAATGAAAGACATGACATCACATGGCATGGAAAGGAAAGACATGGAAATGCATGTCATGTCATGGAAAGACATGGAAATGAAAGGAAGGCAAGGCATGGCATGGAAAGACAAGGCAATGAAAGTAATGGCAAGGCATGGCATGGAAATTCAAGTCATGGAAAGGAAAGGAATTCCATGTAATGGCATAAAATCATGGCATGGAAAGTGAAGGAAATGCATGGAATGGCATGGCAAGGAAAGACATGGAATGGAAAGTCAAGGAAAGACATCATGTGGCATGGAATGGAAAGGAAAGGCAAGGTAATTCAAGAAAAGGAAAGGCAAGGAAAGGTAAGGGAACACAAGGAAAGGAAAATCCAATGCAAGGCTAGGCATGCAAGGCAAGCAAAGGCAAGGCAAGGCTAGGAAAGCAAGGAAAGGAAATGAAAGGCAAGGAATTGATCACATACTTTATTATGGATGCTCCATCCACTTGGAATATTTCACATTCATCCATGGAGTTGGTTACCTTGGAATTCACACATGTGGAGTGGTTGAATGAATGAACATTCTTGGAGGGAACATTCCATGTGGACAATTGAAATTTGAATTGACTTGATGCCTATTTTTGGTGGCGCGTCCCCTTCATGAGCATTATTTGGTGCATACTACTACTATCTTTGGATGAGGGCGAATTGATTTTGAGAGGATAATGTCCACATGTTATAACATGGTCAACCATGGATTGAGGAGAGATCTAACTAATTCATTATTATAATATTTATTTGACTTTTCATGGAGTTAGTTAACAAACAATAATATT
>JZKD02S1714210.1:1055440-1079898 GCA_000966675.3 Picea glauca
GAGTTGACAGAGTTATTGTATGAAACATATCTATAGAAAAAGACAAGCGGTATCTACATGCTGCGACAACTTCGCATACACAACAAATTCACCTTGAATGAGGACAATGCAATTTTTCAAACTAGCCGAAGAAGGGGAAAAAATATATATATATCAAACTTCGACAGGAAACGAAAATCCCTCATCTGTCTCTGTAACATTTGTTCAACATCCAGATGAATGTTCGTTGGACTTAGCCCATATCTCTTTAATCCCCATATATCACATGTTCCCGATTATTTTCTATTGGGAAGATATACCAGATGCAAGAGAAAACGAATGTGGTGACGTCTTTTATTTGTATATCAAATTGTTTGGTGCAAAGGTCGATGGGTTCTTCTCTATGGAACCTTCTGGGAACTTGCTTGTGGCCTGTTTAAGTATGGTTGGTTCTTGGTTATCTTATTTGTCTGTCAATTTGTATAACATGGAACTCCAACTGTTCTTTTGAGGACACAGAACAATATAATTGAAGTTTTTAGCCAGCTGGCCCGCAGATCCGCCTGATAATATCTATGGCATTGTGACACAAATGTACTATGTGGCTTGCTTTAGCAGATTTCCTTGATCGATGAACTTGGTCAAATTATTGTTATGAAATAATTTGAAATCAACGAATATATAGTGTGCGAAGTGCAACTATCCTATCATAGCAACAAGAGGCTCTTAAAATTCAAATTGGTCATTGTTTTGACATTTTTTCTTATTCGATGAACTTAGCAAAATTAATATCCTGGAATAATTTGAAATCAATGAATATATATTGTGCAGAGTGAAATTGTGTTATCATATGAACAAGAGGGCCTTAAAATTGAAATTGGTCCTTCTTATGCTTGCAGTGATAGAATTTAAAAAAAAAATTCTTTGTTTTCTTCATTTTTTAAAAAATAAGCGATTTAACGTCCTTTAATAATTTAATGTAATTCACTTATAGAATATCAATAGTTAATATTAATAATTTAGTATTTGAAAATAATGTTTTTAGATAAAGTTTATTTAGGATGAGCATCCCTAAACAATTGCAATCTTGAACCCGCCAGACGTGGAGTCCGCAAGTCCACCTGCCAATTTGTATATCGCGGACGTCTGGGTGATATTTGCAGAACATGAAACAAAAGAAGCTCAAATTTCAGCCCGGCAGGCCGAGAACCCACGATCCAAATAGTGCCCAAGTATGGAACGAGGGATCCGCATATGCTCTATAAAATGTCATCCATACTTTTTAAAAGTACATGTTTACTATGTATTCATCGTTTGTCGAAAAACTTTTATATCAGTAGTCCGACCAGATTGTACAAACTTTCTATTCTAATTAAATTCTGCAATATCAAAATTTAATATTAATAATTTAGTATTGAAAATAATTTTTTTAGATATGTTAGATAGTTGATAGGGATTAGCATCTGTAAACAATGGCAAACTTGAACCCGCCAGATCTCAAGTCCATCTGTCAATCTGTATATCGTGAAACTCTGAGTGTTATTTGGAGGACACAGAACAATGAAACTGCAATGTTGAGCTAGCCAGCTCGTAGGTCCGCTTGTCAATTTGTATATCGCGGAATTGTGAGTGGTATTTGCATAGCATAGAACAATAGAGGCCCAATTTTCAGCCCGCCAGGCCCAAATCCCCCGATAAAAAAAAATGGCTAAATATGGAATTCATACGGGATCACTACAGGACATTAAAAGTGCAATGTTCAACCAACCAGCTCGAGTCCACATGTCAATTTGTATATCGCAGAAGTCTGGCTGCTATTTGTAGGGCACAAAACAATAAAACCTCAATTTTCAGCCCGCCAAGCCGCGAAGCCGCGATCCAAAAAGTGCCTAAGTATGGAATAAGGAATGCGCATATGATGTATAAAATCTCATGTCCATACTTTAAAAAAGTACATGTTTACTATGTTTTTCTCGTTTGTCCGAAAACTTTTATATCGGTCAGTCCACCAAAATGGACAAACTTTGTCCTCTGCTTAAATTCTACAATATCAATATGTAATATTAATAATTTAGTATTGAAAATAATGTTTTTTATATGTTGGATAGTTGATAGAGATTACCATCCCTAAACAATGGTGAATTTGAACCCTCCAGCCCTCGAGTCCATATGTGAATGTACATATCACGGAAGTCCGAGCATTATTTGGAGGACACAGAACAATGAAAGTGCATTGTTCAACCAACTAGCTCGAGAGCCCCTGGTAAAAAAAAGTGGCTAAATATGGAATTAATACGGGATCACTACGGAACAATAAAAATGCAATGTTTAGTGAAGCAGCTCGCAAGTCCTCCTGTCAATTTGTATATTGCAGAAGTGTGGGTGGTATTTGCAGGACAGGGAATAACATACTTTATTTTCAGCCCGCCAGGACGCAAACCCGCGATCCAAAAAGTGCCTAAGTATGGAATGAGGGATCCACATATGCTCTGTAAAATCTCATGTCCATACTTTGTATAGAGACTCATGTCCACAAGTCCTCTGTCAATTTGTATATCACGGAAGTCTAGGTGCTATTTGTAAGACAGAGAACAATAAATACTCAATTTTCAGCCCGCCAGGCCACGAACCCGCAATCCAAAAGGTGCCCAAGTATGGAATGAGGTATCCGCATATGTTCTAGAACAATAAAAATGCAATGTTCAACCAAGAAGCCCATAGGTCCTCCTACCAATTTGTATATCGTAGAATTCTGGGTGTTATTTATAGGACACGAAACAATAGAGACTCTATTTTCAGCCCGCCAGATCGTGAACCCGCGATCCAAAAAGTGCTTAAGTATGGAATGAGGGATACACATATGCTCTATAAAATCTCATGTCCATACTTTATATAGAGAGTCATCTCCACAAGTTCTCTTGTCAATTTGCATATCGCGGAAGTGTAGGTGCTATTTGTAGGACATGAAACAATAGATACTCAATTTTCATCCCGCCATGCCGCAAACCCGCGATCCAAAAATTGCCCATGTATGGAATGAGGGATTCACATATGTTCTACAAAATCTATTTGTAGGACATAGAACAATAGATACTCAATTTTCATCCCACCAGGCTGCGAAGCCGTGATCCAAAAAGTGCCCAAGTATGGAATGAGGTATCCGCATATGTTCCAGAAAAATAAAAATGCAATGTTCAACCAAGCAGCACATATGTCCTCCTGTCAATTTGTATATCGCGGAAGTCTAGGTGCTATTTGTAGGAAGAAAAACAATAGAGGCTCTATTTTCAGCCTGCCAGATCGCTAAGTTGTGATCCAAAAAGTGCCTAAGTATGGAATGGGGGATCCGCATATGCTCTATAAAATCTCATGTCCATACTTTATATAGAGAGTCATCTTCGAAAGTCCTCCTGTCAATTTGTATATCGTGGAAGTGTAGGTGCTATTTGTAGGACACGGAACAATAGATACTCAATTTGTATCCCACCAGGCCGCGAACCCACGATCCAAAAAATGCCCAAATATGGAATGAGGCATTCACATATGTTCTATAAAATCTCATGTCCATACTTTATAAAAGTACATGTTTAATATGTATTGCTCATTTGTCGGAATACTTTTATATCACTCGGCCAACCAGATTATGCAAACTTTTTCATCTAATTAAATTCTGCAATATCAATATTTAATAGTAATAATTTACCACAGGTTCGCTTCTCAATTTGTATGTCGAGGAATTGTAGGTTCTATTTGTAGAGCGCGGAACAATAGAGGCCCATTTTTTTCCTGCCAACCCGAGAGCCCCCGATCCAAGGTATGGAATGAGGGATCCGCATATGTTCTATAAAATCTGATGTCCATACTTTATAAAAGTACATGTCTACTATGTATTGTTCGTTTGTCACAAAACTTTTAAATAACTTGCCCGACCAGAATGTACAAACTTTCTCGTCTAATAAAATTTTGCAAGATCAATATGTAATATGAATAATTTAGTATTCAAAATAATGTTTTTAGATATGTTAGATAGTTGATAGCGATTGCCATCCCTAAACAATGGCAATCTTTAACCTGTCAGCCCTCGATTCCATCTGTAAATCTATATATCGTGGAACTCTGAGTGCTATTTGGAGGACACAAAATAGTGAAAGTGCAATGTTGAGGTAGCCAACCCACAGGTCTGCTTGTCAATTTACAAATTCCACGACATATAAATTGATGACCGATATCTGCCACTGAGATGTAATATGACCAACGACCCTTCACGTCTCTTGGGTATATCTTCTGTCGTTTTTCTTTTGTAACCTGCCCGACCGCTTTCCATACTTTGGTATTTCTTGGAATCGATTTCGCCATCACTCCTGCCTTCGTACTTGTTTCCATATATGCAATAATTAAGATTTAATGCTAGTAACCATCCTGCAGGAACCGTTAAGATTGTCATTAATGTCTGGAAATCCAGAGAATATTTTTCATTACTACGAATTAAACTAAGATTTTCATGCAAGTATGTTATCCTTTCCAAGTATTCATTTGAAAGACGATGATTTTTTTTTTTTTGTGCACGGACTGTTTGGTCCTTCTAAGAAATTTCTAATTCTTACTCTCTTTTCACCGCCACCGCCACCTTCACACTTTTATCTAATTGTGAAATTAGTGATCTGTGATGGTGACATATCATTCTACATGAACCCTAGAAACTGTCATTGATCAGCAAAAGGCTCGAGGACATATTCCATTGATACGCATTAAACAATAATTTGCGGAGGGTTATATTATCCCTCCCCGATTTTCATTTCAAACATCATCTCGAGCAAACAAAAATTATTAATAACTTCTGGCAGTAGTTCTCTCCACACACAGTAAACACATTGGGGCATAATGGCTAGAGGTTCCACTATTCTAGGGCATATTCTTACTATTCATCTCCCTTCGCCCAAGAGTAAACAAGGAGATAGTCCCTTGGTACACCGAGAGATATATTTCAAGCCAAAAAATTCCATGGCAACCCTGGCTTCTCAGAGAACCTGCCCAGTTGCATTCATGTCTATCGCAGAAGTTGATGCCATGAATTTTGAGCTAGAAGAAGATGATTTGATGGACGATGATATGGCAATGGATGATGAAAAAGCAGAGAATCTTCCAATCCTGTGGCCAAATTGAAATCAATCATAATGAATGTAAATTCCCGGCTCGGTGATGGCGGTGATGACAACACCAAAAGGAGTTTCAGAAAAAAAACCGACGGTGAACGCAACAACCACTTTGCAACGCGAAAGTAGGAATTCAAGAGTTCCAAATTAGCCCGTTCTGGGTGGAAGAGTTTCACTGTAAAGAAATGATATGATGATGGTTACAGAAATATATTTCAAGACAAAAAAAATATTTATTAACATCTTCAGGAATCAGGTCCAAAAATCTCGCTGCTGCAAGGCATTTTCCTACTAATCATCTCCTTCTGCCTAGAATGGACTAATTTAGGCCTCTGGAATTGCACATGCAAGTTGTGCTGCTGAATTCTTTTGGACTATGCAGAGGCAGTTTCAACTAACGGTTATTCCACTTGCCCTGCAACTATTTTCGTCTTCTTCCTCATGAGAATCTTGTGAAAAATATCAATTTCAGCAAAGGATGATTCATCGAGGAGAAAACTACAAAGATCTTGCATGTTGCGGATCCCATGCCTGTGTTTGTCGCAGATACCTTAAATGTTTTGGCCCAAAGAACTGGGTCCAATTTCTAAGGATAGATGTACAATACTCTGTGTTTTTCTTATTTTTTTAAATGCATTTGCTATTAAAAAATATTTTCCTTTGACTCTTCATTGCTGCCTCTTTTCTGGGTTTAACGCATGTTCTAATTGGCATGGTTCAGTGCTCTCGTACTTATTCGATATTGTGTTTACTTATCTTATATTTTATAAGATGGAACATGTAACAATTATATGCCAATGTAATGTGTGAATCCACCAGTTGTTTATGCAAACAAAAAATGGAAAACCAATGTCCAATTCTATTCGTAATGTAGATAGAACATAGCAATACCAATGTACAATGTTGCAGCAAAATCATTATTCTTGTTTCTAGACATGAAATTATTAATTTTTACTGCTAACAACCCATAATGCAAGAAGTTTAATACTTGAATTAATATGTTGCACTTATGGAAGAGTGTATGAAGAACACAGTTACACTCACACGTTCCAATAAAATATAATCTTCAACAAAGCATTTGCTAACAATTAGTAGAAAATGAAGTTTATTAGTTAAGTTAATATGTTACAGTCATGGAAGAATGTATCAAGAACATATTTACACGCACACGTTTCAATAAAATATAATCTTCAACAACGCATTTGCTAACAATTAGTAGAACATCATGGTTTTGCAACAATGGGGCTTCTTTGATACCAATTCACGTTTACAAAAACTGCCTTGTTCCTTTCTATTTTCCCACTCTTTTATTCTGTCTAGTTTCTCTTCCTGGTTACTTAATCATTTTTCTCCTGAAAATGCCTTGCTCCGCAGCTTCGTGGATTCACGCATTTCCAACGATCTCTTCCCCTTTCTTTAAATTGACCCTCTATTGTTCCCTGTCCCACAACTGGCACCCAAAGTTCCGTGATATAGAAATTGACAACTGGGCTTGCACTCATGCTCTTTTATCGGCACACTGACCAAACACTTCCCCATTCCATACCCAGAAACTTCTCCAACCGTGAAATCCTACTACGCGGTCTCTACATTGGACTTTTGTTGTTCCATGGCCTGTGTACAATACCATCACTTCCGCGATATACAAATTTGCAACCATTCTTATATCATAACCTCTTCTGTATTACGGTCCACCTATCATGCCCTCTTCCGTGGTGCACATTTTTGCACTGAAAACTTCCGAGAAATACAATTTAACCATGGGATCCTCACATATTTAGTGGAACTATTGTCACTCGATTTTGAAGCCCATCCGTCCACTTTCCATCCTTCACCGTTTGTTCAAATTTCTTTGGTGGATCGTCGGTTTGGCGGGTTGAAGAAATATTTAGTTCGTAGTCGTTGTTTCTTGTGACCATGCCCCTTTGCGATCTTATTACTATGCATGCAATTAGCAATTTCCCTATTCCATACTTAGCCAGTTTGGTGGAATTCCGTAAATATACAAACTGGTTGCTGAACTGCCCCATCATGATCTCTTTTGTTTTACACATTTTGCACTCAAAAATTCCGCAGCATGAAATTTGACCGTGCAACACTCAACTGTCCTGACTATCCCCATAACCCTTTTTTGAATCTCGTTCGACTTCTTTTCAGAGCTTGCCATTCTTTCCTTGCTCTCCTCCATCTCCGTCACCTTCGCACTTGTATATAATAAAAGAAAATAAAGAGTTATATATATATATATATATATATATATATATACATATCTTGTTTCTAAATATGGAATTACTGGCATTTAATTCTAACAGGTCATCATGCAGAAACTGTATAGATTGTCATTGATGCGTGAAAGGCTTTATGACATCTCGTATTAATGCCCATTAAACCAAAATTTGTGGGGGAATTATATTATCCCTTTCGAGTGTTCATTTCAAAATCATGAAATCCCGTTCACGACATGGCCGTCGCACGTTCACGAAACCTCCATTCCTTAATTTCTCTTCATCATACCCACCATCGTCACATTTCTAAATATGCAATAAATAAACTTTACTTCTAATAGTTCATCATGCACCACCATTACAGATTGTCATTAATCATCGAAAGGCTCGAGGAGATTTCCCATTCATAATAATTTAACCAAGATTTACCAAAAATTTACATTATCGACTGTAACTATTCATTTAAACCATCATCTGCAGCAAAAAAACCTTCTCATAAACCTATGGCATCAACTCGACAACAGTTTTGTGGAGATACAGTTTACATCTTCGGGCGCGAGGACTAGAAATTCCATTGGTTCAGGGCATTTTCTTATTACTCAACCTCTACCACAGAGAACCAAGTAATTTGGACCTCCGAGATTGCTCATGCAGGTTGTGTCCCTGAGGTTTTTGACTGTAAGGACTAGTAACATTATGGTACGAGGCCTTATGGAGGCACAAGGATTCCCACTATTTTTATGAGGTTTTTAATGGCTTCTTGTCTGTTTTCAAAGTTTTTTTGTTAGGAGAAGATGCTCCATGCATATCTGAACATGCGATTATCTTTTTGGACAATAAGGGGACACTCAAACATTTGGATAATTACACTATCATAAGAATTTTTGGCTCCACAAAATAGCCTACTCTCCTTCCATGTCACATTACAGACATAATGTTTGTTATAGAAGTAGCACATCAATACAGCTACTGGTTCCCTCTGTTCCGAAGGAAGAAAAAAATTAGTCCATTCCTCTGCCTTGGAAAATAAGGGAGTTCATGTTGAAAAACGTCAACAAAATTGATGATTTCGTAGCACATTCTAGCATCTCCAACCTGAGATATGATGAATACATAAGAGGATTCAACCCCTATGATATTTTTAGACAACATTTACAAACACTTGGCCTCGACGATTGTTTTGTAAATAAACACCTTCCCAAAAATAGAGATAGTGGCGACAACGGTCCTGCCTCTGATATTCACGAGGTGCATACAGTGAAAAGATGCACTAAATTGTACACACAAACAGGGGAAATGCCCCAATGACAAGAGTGTTCAATCCGCAAATACTACTCCAAAACGTACTACATCTCGGAGCATTGCTCCAACGGGCCATCATAGCAACAAAGAAACCCAGAGTTATTCAAATGGAGGAGGATATAACGACCCTCCTCACTCTAAAATTGTTAGTTCTCACAAGCTTCCAGTAGAGAAGAAGAGAAAAAAAAATGTGGGGCAGGCGGAAGAACCAAAAATTTAGAGTGAGAACATGGAACTTGAAACTGATCTGAATACCATGATCCACTTCCTTGATAAGCCCAGAGACGCCATCCACCATAGCCATCCAATGGACATATCCTTCACCAAACTTTTTGACGAAGATGAATCCTTCGTGTTCTAGAGCATTGTTTTTGATAGTCGGAACAAAAAATTGATAATTCAGAAAAAAAAAATGTTAAAAATAAGAAAGGAAAATCTCGTTCATAGGTTGACATTCCCAACATGCGACCATCCCAAATCTGTCAACTTTACATTGCAACCGGAGAAGCACTTCATGATTCCATTGGAGGCATCGAGATCAAGAATGCCATATTGAAGGACCAAATCAAGAAATTGGAAGACTCTTTCATTCCTATGCTATTGCTTGTCGATCCTTTGGCAATAGTCATGCCTGGCACCCCTGCACCCAATGTAAAAGGATCCTGCACCCTGCTCTCATCCTGTAAAGGATATGTGGAGAACAATATCAAAAAAATAGTGGAACTGGTTACCAAGGCCTGGAAAATATCACAATCCATCACTTCCCTTGGAACAAGGGCACATATCTTGCTCGAGCTTTTGCAGGCCAAATTAAAAGATTAAGAAAAATTCTTTTTAAAAATGGTCATCCATTTTAGCAAGATTGTCAACAATATGATAGAAACAAAAAGAAGAGAAGAATATATTACATCAAAAAACTGCATCGGTCAATTGAATGCATGTTGGAAAGAAAAAGTAAAGAACCTGCATCTCATTGTTCAGTAATGTGAACAAGCCATATCGAAGAAAGATATATTATTCACAAAGCTGTCAAATATAGACTTAGCCAGAAAACCTACGACTTCCAAGACCCCCACTTAATATCAAACTCCTTTCCCTTAACCAGGAAAGATTTCGATAAACAAGTTTTTATGTTTAAGACCTTATCTCTACAAAAGTTTTACAACATCCTTCAATTTGATCAAGCTCACGTCCATGACTGGCTAGTCAAATATGCAATACAGAATGAGGAAATTCATCAGGGTCTCTCTAATCTTTCTATCGACTTTCGGAAATTAGAAAACGATACTTTCAACATAAAAATCCAGAATTAAATCAACGTCACCCCGATGAGAGGCTACATTGAAGAATGGATCGAAAGGAAATTGAAACAGGCCGCTGAAAAAAGGCAACAGGCAGTTTCCAACATTCCAACAGTCGTGGAGGACATCCTTGAAACCGTAGTCATCGGTGACATCAATGAAATGACAGCCGCAAGAAAATATCCAAAGGTCTCATATGTACCCTCACTGTAAGTTTACTCATCACATCCTTCTTTGTTTATCAACCCAATTATTCCAGTTTCTTAAATACAGATGTACAGGAAAACACTTATACCTTTCCATTTATTTTCTTTTGTAGCTATTGCACTCTATCTTCTTTCCACAGTCCTGTTTCTTGTACATATTTCTCTAATGGTCCGCAGGAGCCCCAATCCCAGTCTACATGAAAAACACATTGAAATTCCAATTTATATGTAACAAACTTTAATTTTTTTATATATTTCAAAATTTCCAGCAGTATGTAATAAACTTTTGTTTTTTGACAAATTTCAAATAAAAATGCATTTAAATTTTTATATGTTACAAACTCCATTCTTATCTTTGACCACTCTGTATGAAAAATGCATTTAATTTTTAATATGTTACAGAATTTTATTCTTATCCTTCACCAGTATATATTGCAAACACATTTACTCTTTTATATGTTATAGACTTTTCTTTTTTTATATATTTCAAAATAAATGGTGCTCAACAATGCAACCATCATTTACTTATAACCCATGTTCACAAATGCATTTAAATTTTTTATATTTCTTATCTCCTATTAATTTTATGTCATCATATATTTTTATCTTTCACCAGTCCATATGGAAAATGCATTTAACTTTCCAAATTTATTCTTGCACTGTAAACAAATTTTTCACTTTCTTATATACTATTAAAAAAAAATAGGTTTTCTATATACTTTCAAAAAATATACGGTGCAACCCTCATTTACTTTTTCCCCATATTCCATGATATACATGTTGCACACAACATTTTCGTGATATACATTTTGCACCAAATACTTCGTTTCATTTGCAATTCGACCCCATTTTCCACAATTTGCTTTCTAACCTCCTTGGTAGGGACTGCATTGCCACACAGGCTTGTTAAAAAGTCATAGCAAATCGCTAAAAACAAGTATGAATTAAATTCATATAAGATGGCTAATGAGTGGGAATCTGTTCTTTCTATCAAGTATTGTAAGCACCTTTTTTTTTTTTTTTTATCGGACATTATTATTATTATTATTATTATTATATATATAAACATGCATATTATATTTAGTGGAGAATTTTTTTTTTTAGAGAATTAAAGAAAATGATATAAATATTATTAAAAACATCATGTTTCTTATTAGTCCCCGTCGTAGGCATAGAGGGACTATAGCGATCGATAATGCGTTGACTGCATATTAGTTTGTTCTTTGACCATAAATATTTGCACAATACCTATTGTTGGAGCTATGAAATTAAAAAAATTTATTTTTATATAATAAAAAGTAACATATATGTACTGATCTGATTGGATAAGATACTGGAGGTCTTATTTCCAGCTTCTTTATTCCCAATGTACTATATGGAAACATATCCAAATTTTTTCTCGTAGACAGTATTTTTTAATCATATATTTTTCCTCTATATTGCTTGAAGGTCGATTAATGCTAGCATTAGTTTGAATGTTTGTATTAGCATTTTATGCTAGCCGAATATATCCGTAAGTTTTGATATGTACTAAGCATATTGAAACGTTTTGATATCCAAGCTTTGTAGTGATTGAGAATTTCAAAGTTTATAGCGTCTTTGGAGGATGTATATTTGTTGAAATGTATTGACACTTATTTTGAGATGCCTCAATAGGCCTGATAGCATAAATGTTTACATGGCGTGACATCCTCCAACACCCCTAACAACTTAAATGTTTTCATACTACGAGGTCCTCAGACAACCTGATAGTCTTAAATGCTTATGTAAATACGCTTCTCGGAGTACATTTTTCCTCGAAATTTTCTATACAATTATAGTGAATTTGCACAGTCTTGTTTGTCCACCACCAGTTCAATAGCCATTGTATGTTTCATCCTTGTTCTGCCATTGAAGCTACATACATTATTTACTGGTTCGGTGAGTTCTTCTTCTTCACTGGTTTGTCGGTTGTTGCCATTGTATGTTTCATCCTCGTAATCTTTGAAGCTACATACATTGTTTATTGGTTTGGTGAGTGCTTCTTATTTGCTCGTTTGTCAGTTGTTACTTGTTGTTGTTTCGCTCACGATTCGATCCAGGCTTCTGCATTTTATCATTTTAGATTAAGTTTTGATGCCATAGTTTCATTTTTTATTCCTTGTTTGTTGTTCATCATTTGCAGTTTGCAAGTAAGACTGTTTGCTTATTTGTAGTCGCATGGTCCTTGTATGTTTCTGGTTCCTTCTGTGCTTGGGATGCAGTTTTATAATCATTGGAGATACATTTGTTGTTCATTAGCTCGGTGGTTCTTGTTGGTTCATTGGATCGTGGGTTTCCAGTTCTGTTTGTTTGGCTAGGGTTTACGATTTGGGGCCCTGGGGGTGCATTTCGACCTGTTTGTGATTTCTCGTTGGTTTTGTCCTTGCTATTTTTTTTGTTTGATTCAGCCTTACAGGGTTGGGGTGCAACGACGGTGGTTGGAGCTTTTCTTTTTTCTTTTTTTTTGGATTTTTTTTTTTTTTTGGGGGTGCTTTACGGTGTTCAACCCCTGCACCCATGAGTTGACATGCAGTTGTGTTATTTTCCATGTCTACCAAGGCCAATATCTGTTATTCTGTGAGATTTTGCTGGTTCTCCAGTCCTTCCATGAAAGAAAATAGTTTCATGAAAAATTGTTCAAGGATTACATGTGAAGTTACAGTATCCGTTGTTTTTTTGTTGGAATAAAGCATATGTATGTAGGCTACATTTATAAACCATGTATAGTCAAACGTGAGGATATGAAATTACATGTTCTTTCTCCTATACATAGACTAGTGTGCACATGATACAATTTGTGTTGTGCTTGAGATATAATATGTGCAACAAATATTCTGCAAGATTATATTTTGATGTCTGGAAGCATGTCTAAGTAGTTTGCCACGGAAAACTAAGAACTTGTATTGTGGGCACAACATTCTGTGTAGAGGATAAAGAACATGGTTAAAGGGCATATCTGGATAAATTGCCAGGGAAAACCAGAAATCGTTTAGCTGCGGCCATGCAATTGTGTGATATTTTGTTCCTTGTAATATATTTTGGGCAGGGAAAAAAAATCTAGACGTTTACAACCATGGATGGAGAAGCACAAAGGTTCATGTTTTTGCCTTTATAGACTGTTCATTGAGTCAGTTTTGTTGTATGTACATATTGCTTGTTCTCCGTTGAATACCAAATTCCATTGATGTTCATTTAATTTTGTGTTTTCCCACATTCAAACAAACAGAGTAGCTGGAGAAAACGAGGGAGCGTTGACTGCATCGGTTGAAGAGGATATAGAAAGGTGCATGCTTGTATTGTTGTTTCATATTGTGTTGTTTTGTATTTCATTTATGGTCTATATATGTGTTAAACTAGTTGTGTGCCTTCCTACATGGTAAGCTATCTTGGTTACATGTGTTCCTTCCTGCATACTAAGCTAGTTCATGTTCGTTGTGTTTGCATTGCATTGCTGCATTTAAACAAACACAATGGATGGAAAGGATGAAGGACTCTTTGGTGGGTAAATAGACTTGTTTCTCTTTATTTTAGATGTTTGTCTTCATACTAACTTGCATTTGTGTCCATTGCATCTTAGATGTTGCTACCTTGGAAAAAAAAGGGAGGGTTTCGTGGTATAATATTCTAAAAGGTATACCAAGTGTGCTGGTAAATTAAATATAAAAATTTGGTGGGGGCATATAATATTAGACTTGAAAATGATGAATTTTCATAATGGGCCTTTCTACGCTTCATATTTCTACTTTTTTAATTTTTTATTATCCCTTTTGTTTTTTAATTCATTTGCCTAGTGTGCTTTCCAAAAATTCCTTCATGCGCCAGTTGATGAACTAACAGATTGACATATGTGGTCCTTCTTCTAACTTATTCCATACTTACCCAATTTCTCGATTACGGGTGCTAGGTTGGCAAGTTGAATATTTCTCCCCTATCTTCTAGGGGTCCGCGATATACAAATTGGCCATGGTGCCCCATGCTCACACCCTATTTACTGTTAAACATTTGTCCAGTTAAAAAATTCAGAGGCATATAATTTTACGGTTATTCTGTCCTTCTGATGGACAATATACAATGCATATAATTTTTTAGTCCTGATGTTCATATGCACATGCTTGCATTAGAAAAAGTTGGACTAGTGACATGGGCATGAGAAGTCAGTCATCCCAGACATCGACAGGCCGACAAGGCCAAAGGTAAAGATGCATACGCTTTGCTCTTACTATGTTTACTAAACAAATTTCCTGGGCTATATATTCATCTATGGCATGGAATATATGTTGATGTCATCTACAATAAATGGTTTGCAGCTCGCAAGAAGTATCAACAAGTACAAGAGAGATGTCGAACGTGCTGCATGTTCTACAGACTAAGAAGTGTGGTTGCGAAAGTCTGACTCCATAGTTCATCAAAAATATGTGTGTACTTGTAGAACACTACCATTCACTTTAGTTTTCCTGTTCAAAAAATGTCATCAGGTCTAGAGTTGTTACATCCAAAGTACTATCAGTAGATGGCTTGAACAACTGCCAAACTGGACAAGTGTTCGTTGGGGGCATAATGGTTGTCTATAACACCTACTTGGCCCCGGAAAAAAAAAGTAGATCCATTATATGTGCTAACATGAGAGACAAGGATGCCATGATGACAATGACACTGATTGTTCCTCCACAACTTGTCCAAAAACATGTAGAAAAGATATTACCGTGTAATGGGATATCCATTACAAATTTTAATATATTGCCCAAAACAGTATATGACCATGGTGATTGCGATCGAATTATTTTTCTCAATGAAACAAACATTGTGGAAAAATTTATGCCATTTGTTCAGAATATTACTTCATCCTGGACTCGACTATCAACCAACTTGCATAGAGCACTGATATTTACCCAATCAGAATGATTAGGGCTGCTGTCACACTGGCGAGAAAATTTGTCTCGCAACACATTCTCCATATAAAGGATGGAGATTCAGAGATCAACAAGGAAATGGTACCGCTTTTCATATTCATTTTTTCCCTTTACTTTAGCATCTGCATGTATGTCAGATAAGTTACACAAATATTGCACTATTCCATGCTGCAGCTACAATTGTTCGATACGTATTCAGATTTGTTTTTGTCAATGGAACATCAATTACATAGAGGGAAAATTCCACTTATGTCGTTCAAACATATAACAAAGAAGAGGGATGATAGAGAAAGGATCTTTCAGACAACCCAGGCAACGTTTGTAACAGAGTTGCAAGCAAATATAGTAGAGGATCTGAAGAAACTAGCTAGCTCTACAACTGTTGTGCATATACATCCACAAAATCATCCTCACTTTGCTTATATAAATAGCCTTCAAAAAATTTCTGCGCCTGTTTAGTTTTTCTTTTTTTTTTAAAGGGGAGGGGGGGGTGCAGTTGTGTATTATATTTTCCAATGTATTAATCCCTTTGCTCGCATTCCCAGGTTGAATGTCTTTTAGTTGCAGCCAATGTGTACTCGATCCCCTTTGAGCATGTATGTGCAAAATGCAACTCCGCTGCTTATGCCTCCGCTTTGATAAGTGATGATATGATTGATTGTCTACGATGCAGTGAAAAATGTCCATATATATATGGACATTGCGTCAATGTTTTTATGCAAACCATGGGAAACACAACCATGCATTGTACGGTTAGGTAGCCTCTGTTACAAAATGTGCTTCTTGAGTTGGCAGAGTTGTCGTATGAAACGTATCTACATAAAAAGGAAAGGAGTGTCTACATGCTGTGACAACTTCGGATACACAACAATTTCACCTTAAATGAGGACAATGCAATTTTTCATATCGGCTGAAGAAGGGGGAAAAAAAAAATATCAAACTTTGGCAGGAAACGAAAATACCTCATGTGTCTCTGTAATATTTGTTCAATATCCAGATCAATGTTCATTGGACTTGGCCCATATCTCTGTAATCCCCATATATCACATGGCCCTGGTTATTTTCTACTGGGAACATATTCTAGATGCAAGAGAAAATGAATGCGGCGATGTCTTTTCTTTGTATATCAAATTGTTTGGTGCAAAGGTCGATGTGTTCTGCTCTATGGAACCTTCTGGGAACTTGCTTGTGGCCTATTTAAAGTATGGTTGGTTCTTGGTTATCTTCTTTGTCTGTCAATTTGTATACCGTGGAACTCCAACTATTCTTTGGATGACACAAAACAATATAATTGAATGTTTTAGCCAGCTAGCCTGTAGATCCGCTTGATAATTTCTATGGCGTTGTGACACAAATGTACTATGTGGCTTGCTTTAGCAGATTTCCTTGATCGATGAACTTGGTCAAATTATTATTTTGAAATAATTTGAAATAAACGAATATATAGTGTGTGAAGTGCAACTGTCCTATCATAGCAACAAGAGGCTCTTAAAATTCAAATTGGTCATTGTTTTGGCATTTTTTCTTATTCGATGAACTTGGTAAAATTAATATCCTAGAATAATTTGAAATCAACAAATATATATTGTGCAGAGTGCAATTGTTCTATCATATGAACAAGAGGGCCTTAAAATACAAATTGGTCCTTGTTATGTGTGCAGTGATAGAATTTTAAAAATCTTTCTTTTGTTTCCTTCAATTTTTTAAAAGTAAGCCATTTAACATCCTTTAATAATTTAATGTAATTCACTTGTACAATATCAATAGTTAATATTAATAATTTAGTATTTGAAAATAATGTTTTTAGATAAATTTAGATAGGATGAGCATCCCTAAACAATTGCAATCTTGAACTTGCTAGACGTCGAGTCCGTAAGTCTGCCTGTCAATTTGTATATCGCAGAAGTCTAGGTGATATTTGCATGACACATAACGAAAGAGGCTCAAATTTCAGCCCACGAGACTGAGAACCCGTGATCCAAAAAGTTCCCAAGTATGGAACGAGGGATCCACATATTCTCTATAAAATATCTTGTCCATACTTTCTAAAAGTACATGTTTACTATGTATTGCTTGTTTGTCGGAAAACTTTTATATCAGTTGCCCAACCAGATTGTACAAACTTTCTCATCTAATTAAATTCTTCAATACCAAAATTTAATATTAATAATTTAGTATTGAAAATAATGTTTTTAGATATGTTAGATAGTTGATAGGGATTAGCATCTGTAAACAATGGAGAACTTGAACCCGCCAGTCCTCAAGTCCATCTGTCAATCTGTATATCGCAGAACTCTGAGTGCTATTTGGAGGACACAGAACAATGAAACTGCAATTTTGAGCCAACCAACTCGCAGGTCCACTTGTCAATTTGTATATTACGGAACTATGAGTGGTATTTGTACAACACGGAACAATAGAGGCCCAATTTTCAGCCCGCCAGCCCGAGATCCCTCAATAAAAAAAAATGGCTAAATATGGAATTCATACGGGGTCGCTACGGGACAATAAAAGTGCAATTTTCAGCCAACCAGCTCGAGTCCACCTGTCAATTTGTATATCATGGAAGTTTGGGTGTTATTTGTAGGGCACAGAACAATAAAACCTCAATTTTTAGCCCGCCAGGTTGTGAACCCACGATCCAAAAAGTGCCTAAGTATGGAATAAGGAATCCGCATATGTTGTATAAAATCTCATGTCCATACTTTATAAAAGTACATGTTTACTATGTATTTCTCATTTGTCGGAAAACTTTTATATCAGTCGGTCCACCAAAATGGACAAATTTTGTCGTCTACTTAAATTCTGCAATATCAATATGTAATATTAATAATTTATTATTGAAAATAATGTTTTTAGATATGTTAGATAGTTGTTAGGGATTGCCATCCGTAAACAATGTTAAATTTGAACCCTCCAGCCCTCGAGTCCATCTATCAATCTGCATATTGCGGAAGTCCAAGTGCTATTTGGAGGACACAGAATAGTGAAAGTGCAATGTTCAGCCAGCTAGGCCGAGAGCCCCCAATAAAAAAAAGTGGCTAAATATGGAACGAGGGATCCGCATATGCTCTATAAAATCTCTTGTCCATACTTTCTAAAGGTACATGTTTACTATGTATTGCTCATTTGTCAAAAAACGTTTATATCAGTCGCACGACCAGATTGTACAAAATTTCTCGTCTAATTAAATTCTGCAATATCAAAATTTAATATTAATAATTTATTATTGAAAATAATGTTTTTATATATGTTATATAGTTGATAGGGATTATCATCTGTAAACAATGGAAAACTTGAACTCGCCAGCCCTCAAGTCCATCTGTCAATCTATATATCACGAAACTTCGAGTGCTATTTGGAGGACACAGAACAATGGAAATGCAATGTTGAGCCAGCCAACCCGCAAGTCCACTTGTCAATGTGTATATCGCAGTATTGTGGGTGGTGTTTGTACAATGCAGAACAATAGAGGCCCAATTTTCATTCCGCCAGCCCCAGAGTCCCTAATAAAAAAAAATGGCTAAATATAGAATTCATATGGGATCTCTATGGGACAATAAAAGTGCAATGTTCAATCAACCAGCCCGAGTCTACCTGTCAGTTTGTATATCGCGGAAGTCTGGGTGCTATTTGTAGGGCACAGAACAATAAAACCTCAATTTTCAGTTTGCTAGGCCGTGAACCTGCGATCCAAAAAGTGCCTAAGTATGGAATAAGGTATCCGCAAATGCTCTATAAAATCTCATTTCCATACTTTATAAAAGTACATGTTTACTATGTATTGCTCGTTTGTCGGAAAATTTTTATATCAGTCGGTCCACCAAAATGGATAAACTTTGTCCTCTACTTGAATTCTGCAATATCAATACGTAATATTAATAATTTAGTATTGAAAATAATGTCTTTTGATATGTTGGATAGTTTATAGGGATTGCCATCCATAAACAATGGAAAATTTGATCCTTCCAGCCCTCGATTCCATCTGTCAATCTGCATATCGCGGAAGTCCGAGTGCTATTTGGAGGACACAGAACAATGAAAATGCAATGTTCAGCCAGCCAGCCCGAGAGCCCCCGATAAAAAAAAGTGGCTAAATATGGAATTAATACGGGATCGCTACGGAACAATAAAAATGCAATGTTCAGTGAAGCAACCTACAATTCCTCCTGTCAATTTGTATATAGTAGAAGTTTGGGTGCTATTTGTAGGACACAGAAAAATAGAGACTCTATTTTCAGCCCGCCAAGCTGCGAACCCGCAATCCAAAAAGTGCCTAAGTATGGAATGAGGGATCCACATATGATCTATAAAATCTCATGTCCAGACTTTATATAGAGACTCATGTCCACAAGTCCACCTGTCAATTTTATATTGCAGAAGTCTAGGTGCTATTTGTAGGACATGAAACAATAGATACTCAATTTTCAACCCACCAGGCCGCGAACCCATGATCCAAAAAGTGCCCAAGTATGGAATGAGGGATCCGCATATGTTATAGAACAATAAAAATGCAATGTTCAGCCAAGAAGCCCATAGGTCCTCCTGTCAATTTGTATATTGCAGAATTTTGGGTGCTATTTGTAGGACACAGAACAATAGAGAATCTATTTTCATCCCACCAGGCCGCGAACCTGCAATCCAAAAAGTGCCTAAGTATGGAATGAGGGATCTGCATGTGCTCTATAAAATATCATGTCCATACTTTATGTAGAGACTCATCTTTGCAAGTCCTCTTGCCAATTTGTATATCGTGGAAGTGTAGGTGCTATTTGTAGGACACGAAACAATAGATACTCAATTTTCATCATGCCAAGCCGTGAACCCGTGATCCAAAAAGTGCCCGAGTATGGAATGAGGGATTCACATATGTTCTATAAAATATCATGTCCATACTTTATAAAAGTACATGTTTACTATGTATTGCTCATTTGTCGGAATACTTTTATATCACTTGGTCAACCAGATTGTAAGAACTTTCCCGTCTAATTAAATTTTGCAATATCAATATTTAACAATAATAATTTACTGCTGGTCCACTTGTGAATTTGTATATCACGAAATTGTGGGTGCTATTTGTAGAACGCGGAACAATAGATGCCCAATTTTTTTCCCGCCAGCCGAGAGCCCTCGATCCAAAAAATTGGCTAAATATGGAATTAATACGGAATCTCTGCAGGATAATAAATGTGCAACGTTGAACCAACCAACCCACAAGTCCACCTATAAATTTGTATATCATGGAAGTGTAGGTGCTATTTGTAGAACACAAAACAATAGAGGCTCAATTTTCATCCCGCCAGGCCGAGAACCCGCAATCGAAAAAGTGCCTAAGTATGGAATGAGGGATCTGCATATGCTCTAAAAACTCTCATGTCCATACTTTATAAAAGTACATGTTTACTATGTATTGTTTGTTTGTCGCAAAACTTTTAAATAACTCACCCAACTAGATTGTACAAACTTTCTCGTCTAATAAAATTTTGCAATATCAATATGTAATATTAATAATTTAGTATTGACAATAATGTTTTTAGATATGTTAGATAGTTGATAGGGATTGTCATCCATAAAAAATGGAAATCTTGAACCCGTCAGGCCTCGATTCCATCTGTTAATCTATATATCGTGGAACTCTGAGTGCTATTTGGAGGAAACAGAACAATGAAAGTGTAATGTTGAGACAACCAACCTACATGTCTTCTTGTCAATTTACAAATTCTGCGACATACAAATTGACAGCCGATATCTGTCACTGAGATGCAATATGACCATCGACCCTTCACGTCTCCTGGGTATATCTTCTGTCGTTTTTCTTTTGTAACCCACCCGATCGCTTTCCTTACTTTGGTATTTCTTGGAATCGGTTTCGCCATCACCGTTGCTTTCGTACTTGTTCCCAGATATGAAATAATTAAGCGTTAATCCTAGTAGCCATCCTGCGGGAACCATTAAGATTTTCATTAATGTCCAGAAATCTGGAGAATATTTTTCATTACTACGAATTAAACTAAGATTTGCACACAAGTATGTTATCCTTTCCATGTATTCATTTCAAAGGCGATGCAATATTTTTTTTTTGTGCGTCGATGGGTTGGTGGTTTTAATAAATTTCTAATTGTTAATCTCTTTTCGTCGTCATCGCCACCTTCACACTTTTTTCTAATTGTGTAATTAGTGAGTTGTGATGGTGACATCTCATTCCACACGAACCATGGAAATTGTTATTGATCAGCGAAAGGCTCGAGGAGATATTCCATTGATACGCATTAAACCATAATTTGTGAAGGGTTATATTATCCCTCCCCTATTTTGATTTCAAACATTGTCTCGAGCAAACAAAAATTCTTAATAACTTCGAGCAGTAGTTCTCTCCACATAGTAAACACATTGGGGCATAATGGCCAGAGGTTCCACTATTCGAGGGCATATTCTTAGTATTCATCTCCCTCTGCCCAGGAGAAAAAAAGGAGATGGTCCCTTGGTACACCGAGAGATATATTTCAAGCCAAAAAATTCCATGGAAACCTTGGTTGCTCAAAGAACCTGCCTAGTTGCATTCATGGTTGTTGCAGAAGTTGATGCCATGAATTCTAAATTGGGAGAAGATGATCTGATGGGCGATGATACGATAATGGATGATGGAAATGAAAAGAATCTTCCCACTCCTGCGCCAAAATTGAAATCAACCATAATGAATGGAACTTCCTGGATCAATGATGGTGGTCATGAAAACACCAAAGGGAGTTTCAGAAAAGAAACCGATGGTGAATGCAACAACCACTTTGCAGCACGAAAGTAGGAATTCTAGAGTTCCAAATTAGTCTGTTCTAGGAGGAAGAGTTTCACTGTAAAGCAATGATATGTTGATCCTCCCAGAGATATATTTCAAGCCAAAAAAATATTGATTAACATATTCAGGAATCAGGTCCAAAACTCTTTCTTCTACAAGGCATTTTCCTACTAGTCATCTCCTTCTGCCCAGAATTGACTAATTTGGGCCTCTGGAATTTCACGTGCATGTTGTGCTTCTAAATTTTTTTGGACTATGCAGAGGTCGTTTTAGCTAAGGTCTATTCCACTTTACCTGCAACCATTTTCGTATTCTTCCTTAGGGGAAGCTTGTGAAAAATATCAATTTTAGCACAAGATGATTCATCGAGGAGAAAACTGCAAGGATCTTGCATACTGCAGATCCCGTGCCTGTGTTTGTAGCATATACCTTCAATGTTTTGGCCTGAAGAACTGGGTCCAATTTCTAAGGATAGATGTACAATACTCAGTGTTTTTCTTGTTTTTTTAAATGGATTTGCTATTAAAAAATATTTGCCTTCGACTCTTTGTTGTTTCCTCTTTTCTCGGTTTAACGCATGTTCTAATTGGCATGGTTCGATGCTCTTGTATTTCTTCGATATTGTGTTTACTTAGCTTATATTTTCTAATATGGAACCTAACCATTATATGCCAATGTACTATGATAATCCACCATCTTTTTATGCAAAAAAAAATATGGATTACACAGTTTCAAACCAATGTTCAATTCTATTCATAATGCAGATAGAACATAACAATACCAATGTACAATGTTGCAGCAAAATCATTATTCTTGTTTCTAGACATGCAATTATTAAGTTTTAATGCTAACAACCCATAATGCAAGAAGTTTAATACTTGAGTTAATATGTTGCACTCATGGAAGAATGTATCAAGAACACAGTTACACCCACACATTCCAATAAAATCTAATCTTCAACAAAGCATTTGCTGGCAATTAGTAGAAAATAAAGTTTAGTAGTTAAGTTAATATGTTATAGTCATGGAAGAATGTATCAAGAACATAGTTACATGCACACGTTGCAATAAAATATAATCTTCAACAATGCATTTGTTGACAATTAGTAGAACATCATGGTTTTGCAACAATGGGGCTTCTTTGAAACCAATTTGCACTTACGAAAACTGCCTTCCTCCTTTCTATTTTCCCACTCTTGTATTCCCTCTAGTTTCTCTTCCTGGTTACTTAATCATTTTTTTTCCCGAAAATGCCTTGCTCCGTATCTTCGCGGATTCACGCGTTTCCAACGACCGCTTCCCCTTTCTTTAAATTGACCCTCTAGAGGCGGACTTTCACGTTGGTCAGGTCAACATTGCACTTCTACTTTTCCATGACCTCCAAACAACATTCGGAGCTTCGCGATATACAAATTGACAGATGGGCTCTAGGGCTGGGGGGCTCAAGATTTCCTTAGTTGAACTTGTCGAGTGCCTCGCTAATAGAATGCCTCGGAGTTTGTTTATATACAAATTGACAAATGAAGCATACAAACAAGAACCAAGTAAACTCGCGGCTCGTGTTCCTAGTCATTGTTTTCTATTTCCACCGACTTTGCAATTCTTTCCAAGTATATATCTTGCCACAAAAATGGGATATTTGTTACGGATTTGAATATATTGGTCCCTGTTTTTTCGTCTTCTATACTTGGCCAAATATCTATTTCTCTTTTCTCTAAACTTTATCTTTTTCATCACTTATTCATTCTTTCGAAAATGTATGGCTGAGCGCGGGGGCGGCCTTGTGGGTTCACAACTGCACTCGTGCTCTTTTATCGTGACACTGCCCGAACGGTTCCCCATTCCATACTCAGAAACTTCTCCAACCATGAATTCCCGCTAGGCGGTATCTAGATTGGACTTATGTTGTTCGATGACCTGCGAACAATACCGTCACTTCCGCGATATACCAATTTGCAACCATTCTTAGATCATACTATCTTCCATATTATGGTCCACCTATCATGCCCTCTTCCGTGGTGCACATTTTTGCACTGAAAAATTCCGAGAAATACAATTTAACTGTCGAGTCCTCACATATTTAGTGGAACTATTGGCACCCCATTTTGAAGCCCGATTGTCCACTTTCCATACTTCACCATTTGTTCAAATTTCTTTGGTGGATCGTCGGTTTGGAAGGTTGAAGAAATATTCAGTTCTTAGTCATTGTTTCCTGTGCCCGTGCCCCTTTGCAATTAGAAATTGGCAATTATATATGAGATCTTATTTCTATGCATGCAATTAGCAATTTCCCTATTCCATACTTAACCACTTTGTCAAAATAACACAAATATACAAACCAACCGCTGAACTGCCCCATCATGATCTCTTCCATTTTACACATTTTGCACTCAAAAATTCCAAAACATGAAATTTGACCGTGCAACAGTCAATTGTCCTGACTATCCCCGTAACCCTTTTTTGAATCCCATCCGACCACTTTTTAGAGCTTTCCATTCTTTCCTTGCTCTCCGTCGTCTCTGTCACCTTCGCACTTGTCTATAATAAAAGGTAATAAAAAGTTATATAT
>JZKD02S1714210.1:1087850-1108291 GCA_000966675.3 Picea glauca
AATACGATGGAGATTCAGGGATTCAGAGGTCAGGATATCCGTGACCTTTGGAGTCTCAAACACCGGAGGGATCCTAGCCATTCATTGGTGGGACACGTGTTAGGAATCCAGAGGAAGTCGGGAATCGGAGAATCGGGGGTTCCGAGTACATGTGAACCGTGACATTGCAAACCCCGAAACCCCGATGGAAAGCCATAAGGAAGTGGTCTCATGGAGAATGGTCACATGGACCAAAGGGCATAGCCAAAGGGGCTAAGTCCGACAAAGGATCTCATCAGAGATCGGGAGTTAGAGAAGGCAGAGACTCTCGACAATGGGGAGTGTGAAACCCCGAACCCCGATAGAGAATCAGGATAACCACGGTCAAGTGTTGAAGGCCGTAAGGGTGAGCGAAAGGACCCGTGGATTGGGTATTTGCACAATGATTCCCGAGAGGAATCAAAAGAGCCAATTCAGCGCAGCAGAAAGGGAATTTAAACGATCCTGTGAGCAGGAGGTCAGGTGAGAGACCCTGCGGGGTAAGAAGGACCGCGTCTACATCAGGTGGTATCAGAGATGGAAATTATTGCTTGTATATTTCAGGCAGGAAGAGGTAGAGAAGAACAAAGCACCCTGATACACATTAAGTGGTATCAGAGGAGGAATCTGTTTGTATTTTTGCAGACAGAGGAGTGGAAGAAGACAGAGTTACTGAAGACTCTGTAGGCGATTTTTTGCAGGTAGGCAGCAGTCAAGAAGACAGTCAGAGAGACTGTAAGGATGAGACTGGTGGAACTCTTAGTGCGGAGTGACAACAGTAGATTTGTCAGGAAGGCAAACATAGATAGAAACATGGCTACTGAAGGTCATAGGCATGTTGGGAAGAAAAGCACTAGAAGGAAGCGTGCAGAGATGGATAGAGAGCTCACTGAAATAATGGCGAAAATAGATGAGCTCGAATTGAAGCTGCGACAAGATAAGAGGATGATTTATGATTGTGAACCAGAGACTGGGGAAGGTCTTGATGATGATTATGATGATGATTGGGATGAATTGGGATCAGCTGATGATATCAAGTACTGTCGGTTGGGAAGAAAAGAAGAAATTGCATATGGCCAAGAGGACAATGAGCTGAGATCAGATGAGGATCTCACGGACTATCGTGAGGACAGCCAGGGAATTTCAAATTGTCAATTGGGCAATGATGAGAGACCACGGAGGGATCTCATAGACTGCCAAGAGGGTAGTGGAATGTTTCCATATTTCCATATGGGCAAGGGAACAGAGATGAGATCAACTAATGATCTCAAGGACTGCCAAGAAGGAAGAGAAGAAGAAATTCCAGATTGCCAAGAGGGAAACGAGTTGAGGTCAGTCGAGGATCTCACGGAATCTCAGGAGGACAGTGAGGGAATTTCACATTGTCAGCTGGGCAATGAAAGGAGATCAGATGAGGATCTCGAAGACTACCAGGAGGGCAGTGGAAGCATCGAAGACTGCCAGGAGGGCAGTGGAAGCATGCCAAACTTCTAGGTGGGCAGAAATGAAAATTCGAGACTGTCTGAAGGTCTCGTGGAGAATCCAATTCAGCAGAGGTTGCTGATGAAAATGGGATCGGTTGATCTCATGGTCTGCCAGGGAAGTGGCAGTGGAAGCATCCCATATCGCCAGGTGGGCAGGGATGAGCAGGTGAATTTGGATCAACCCGAGAAGCTGACAGAGCAGATGGAAAGGGATCAGCAGTTATAGCTGACAGTAGATGAATTGAGGAGCCATGTGATGATTGGGGGAATTTTAATATTCCTACCATTTTCCCCAAAGGAGGAAGAAATTTATATATCAGATGCGGCAATAGTAGGGAAATAGTCACAGCTGATGATGACTGTCCAAGCAAAAGAAAGAAAAGAGAAGGAGCGTTCTGAGGAACGACTCGATGGTTTCAACCAGGGGACCGAAAAGAAGGAAGTTGTAGCACTAAAGCTAGCAGCAAAGAAAGCCAAAGAGCAGAAAGATAAAATTATTACTCCATGGGAGATGGAGCTAGAAAAGTTGGAGGATTGGTTGAACAATCCAGGGCCAGCAAAAGAACTGACAGAATTTGAGCTGTCAGGGAAAATGACTGAACAACAAGTTAGTCAAAGGGAAACTGCAGAGCTGAAGTCTGCAACAGAGTGGCAACTTGAGGCCACAGATGAAAATGAAGATGAAGAAGAATATGAAGAAGATGGCATGGGAGATCATAGCGATCTTCCCGATGGCCAAAATTTTTTGCAGATGAGGAGACTGCAACGACAGAGCCAGCCATTGGAGCAGCTGGAACGAGTAATAGAGGAAATCAGGGAGCTGATGTTGAGATCAACGCAGACTACCAGCAAACAGAAGTTGGGCAGTGAAAAGGAAGCAGCAGTAGCAGCACAGCAGAAGTAGCAGCAACAACAGAGGGGAGCGGATGAGAAGATCCAAAGACTGATCTGGAATCCAAGAGGAATTCCAACAACTCAGAGGGGAAGCTCATGAGAAGGAGCTCATGATTTTTGCAGCTATGGAGTATGATGCAGGAGCATCTCTCCATGCAGCCAGCTAGCCAGCCAGCCACGTCAGCACGCACGCATTCTAAGGTTGAAGGGAGGCGCAGCCTCATCCAAATTTGAATTGAATGTAAATTAAATGTCTTGGGATGGTGAGCCATAGAATCCGTGCCTTTGCGCGGGCTATAGATAAGATAGGCATTTATTGTAGATCGGTTGAGATCTAGTTCTGGATAGAAGACTAGACAACCATTGATTGTGAATTAATAGAGTAGGTGAACCTGGAGGAATGATCCCTCAGGTAAAAGAGATATTCAGATCTCATTTTGAGTTAGTATGCATGTAGAGCAGAAGAGAGTTGTAGAGCCGAGAGAGCTCAGGAACACCATTGTAAAGATACAGACAATTTACCATTGTTAATACAAACAACAGTTTTTCCTGCATGAGTTATGTATTTTATGGATGTCTTTATGTGTTCCTTTTATTCTGTAAATGTATGCTGTGGTTGTATGTTTACAGAGAGTTGTGTTCGATTTCAGGTTGAAGGTCTTTGAGGCTTCATACCAGGAGGGTATGACAGGACGTTGAGGTTCTGATAGCCGTGCATAGAGGATGCATTTCTAAACTCGTGAGGAGTCAGACAGAGACGTGTTGAGGCATAGACTGAAGTCATTAACTGAGGAGAAGAAGACCTCTAAGGTTGTTGAACACCTCAGGAGGCAAGGCTGTGTAGCTGAGACACAGTTGTAGGAAGAATCTGAGGGATTCTATAGAACTCTTCCAAGTGGGAATTGAGCATGTGTACAGGGGTTCACAGAGGAAGAAGAACTCTGTAGAGAGTTTGAGAAAGACCAGAATCACTGAGGATTCTGAGAAGCTCTGCCAGGTGGGCATCGAGCAAGTGCATAGGTGCACAAGGACCCAGAACTACTGAATGTTCTGTGAGGAAGATACTCTACCAGGAGGGTGTCGAGAAAGTGTGTGAGTAAGCACAAAAGAGGAAATAACTCTTTGAGTTCAGTGTTGTGAAGGGAGAGTCCACTGAAGGATCTCCACTGGGTTGCTGAATACCCAGAAGTACTCAAGAAGAGGCTTGAGCAGAAGGATAGCCAAGAGGGCATCCATTTCGTTCTCCATCTAAGGGAGAAGAAAGGTAAAAAATCCCCCAAGGGGTCTGAGTATTCGTAGAAGCTCAGGACAGATAGCTCTTTGCGCGCGGAGACTCTACAGAGACACATGAGTCATCGAATCCTTCGAGGGTTCGATAGGAGAAGCAAAGCTCAGGAGGAATAGTGTTCTTATACACGCAGGAAGCCCAGGAGGGAGAAATAGCCATCAGATCGACAGGAGTACTGATCCTGGATCGTTGAAATTCTACGTCCAAGGAGCTCTAGAAGAAGCGCACAGGAGAGGAGGACCAACAGCCGTCGGATCTCATAAGAGAAATCCCGTCAGTCATAGGATCAAGAAGAGTTGCGCGGAGGTTAGCCTCAGGAGGAGGAGCGCACGAGAAGAACAGGTCTGAGCCATCGGATCTGAGAAGAAACCCCGATAGGCGTAAGATCTGTGGAAGCTGCACAAAGATTAGCAGTCGGGATATCAACCATCGGGAAATCGGAGTTCTTGAGGTCGTGTGAGTTGGACTAGCGTAAGTCGTGAAATACCAAAAGAATCGGGGCCGTCCATATAGAAGGACACGTGGCATAGATCAAGCTCCATCGACGTTTGGCGCATCGGGAAATCAACATTCCCGTGGACACGAGATCGGGGAAATCCCAAGTGAAAACCCCGATATAATCAGAGTCGTTCATTTAGGAGGGACAGGTGTCAAGAATAGGACGAAAGTCGGAAAATTGGGAAATCAGAGTTCCTGAGGACAAGAGGACCGGGACTTCGAAAGTTACGAAATCCCAAGAGTAAATATGGACCGTCCGTTTGAGGAGGGGCACGTGTCACGCGATCATCCATTCCGGAGATCCGAGGCACCAGGCATCAGGACTTGTAGGTCTCGAAGCGGCGACAATATCTGAGCCATTCATTTGGAGGACGCGTGTTAGAGGATCCTGGGGAGTCGGGAATCGGCATATCGAAGTTCTCAAGGTCGAGGGAACCAGGGCATCGGAAGTTCTGAAATCCCGATGATATCGGGATCGTCCGTTGGAGGGACGCGTGGAAATCATCTAGCGCCATCGGAGTTGAAGCCATCGAGAAATCGAGAATCCCGGAAACAAGTGATCTGGGCATTTTGAAATTGCGATCCCTGAAAACCCAATGAGTGGGGGCCAACTGTCACCATAGCAGCGAAGGAGGATAGAGGCGTAGTGGAGGCCAACTGTCAATATGACAGAGAGTCGGGGATTCAGAGGTCAGGATATCCGTGACCTTTGGAGTCTCAAACAACAGAGGGATCCTAGCCATTCATTGGTGGGACACGTGTTAGGAATCTGGAGGAAGTCGGGAATCGGAGAATCGGGGGTTCCGAGTACATGTGAACCGTGACATTGCAAACCCCGATGGAAAGCCATAAGGCTGTGGTCTCATGGAGAATGGTTTCATGGACCAAAGGGAATAGCCAAAGGGGCTAAGGCCAGCAAAGGAGCTCATCGGAGATCGGGAGTTAGAGAAGTCAGAGACTCTTGACAACGTGGAGTGTGAAACCCCGAACCACGATAGAGAATCGGGATAACCACGATCAAGTGTTGAAGGCTGTAAGGGTGAGCGAAAGGACCTGTGGATCGGGTATTTGCACAGTGATTCTCGAGAGGAATCAAAAGAGCCAATTCAGCTCAGCAGAAAGGGAATTTAAACGATCTTGTGAGCAGGAGGTCAGGTGAGAGACCCTGCGAGGTAAGAAGGATCGTGTCTGCATCACTTCAACTTGGATCAACAGTCCTGCGACCCTCTTCTCGATCAACAGTCAAAATATCCTACGGGTCTTCGGACTTCTGAGATCTCAAATCTCAAACTTCACCCTTCTTCCCAATGCCTTTTATCCGGAGGCTATAATCCACTGACGCGTGTCTTGTTGATATGACGATCCAGGATTACTTCAGGTCTTTACCCGGAGTGTATGGATTTATGCCACGTCTCTCTTAGATCCAATGGTTACAAATCACTTTTGGACTTTACCTGGAGTCCAAAGATTCACGCCATGTCTCCTCTATATATGGTGATCCAGATTTACTTCGGATCTTTGGGATTCAACAATCTCAGATATCAACTAAAACCCCACTACACTTTACCCGGGCTTGCGATCTATTGAAAAGTGTCCCCTTGAAGATATACGACTCTCAACTCTTTGGCTATTTGGGCTTTGAGAATCTCAAGTTTCAAGCTCGCCTCCTCCTAAGCTTACGATATCTAATAGCTCAGATTCACTTGGTCGATCCAACACCTGAGGTTCACTTCGGATGATCCGATGGCTCAGGTCCACTTCCTATGATCGAACGACTGAAATTTCACTTCATATTTTCGGCTCTTCGAGCTTCAGAAATCTCAAATCTCAAACCTTGATAGGTTCTCTCCTATGCATGCAAAGCGTTAAGGTTCATTCACCTTACACGGATCATACGGTTTTTGATCCTTTGCTATATGATCCAATGACCACTATCGCTCCTCCTCCTCCTAAGCTTCTGATTTCTTCTGACTTAGAATATTTATCAGTCTTCAAAGGTTTTGAACCTTTGCTCCTCCTATGATTCTGACCCTTGGATCTCTTCAACACTTCTAAAAAGTGTTATCCCTTCTAAGCTTGATCCTTAAAGGATTCCTACTTCCCACGCACTCCTTGCATTCTCAGGATTTCGTTAACTTAAATCGAAGGATTTCTTGAAAATAAATTCTTCTCACCCACCTGGCATTCCTCTGTTCTGGTTCTTTGACACTTGGTCACTTCTTGACGTTGTGCACTCCTTTCACCTGGTCTAAGTTTCTTTTGTTCTCTCTGAACTCCTCTGGGTCAATCTGATACTCAATCGAAGCACTCCTTGCATTCGATATACACACCTTGTATATGAGTTTCAGAAGAGAAACAATTGAAACTTATCTAGTTTCTTCACAAAATCATACGATCAACTCATGAGCAATCACACATGAACAAAATGAAATAAACAACATACACAGAATATAACATTAATTCATTCACACATCAAATGAACACATTCCAAGGATTTGGGACAATTTTTTCTGTTCTATTCATTCATGAAAACAAATTACATAATATTGCAGTTCTTTCCTGCATCTTTCTTCTACTCTACTCTATTTTACTAATATCTATCTCTATCTCATGATCTCCTAATCTAATAAAAAAAACTCATCTCTATACAAAAAGATCTCTCTTTTTTACAAAAGAGGGCGCTATGAGATTATCCTCTCCATCGCCTTAGTTCCATCAACATTTGCGTTAAGACACCTTAACCATATGACTCATTATATTGAACAGAGATATAGACTTGACATGGATCTAGACCTTCTGATAGTCAATTATTTCGATGAACCCATCCAGACCTATCCAAAGGCATGGATTTGGAATTTATCGACCTTACACATAAATTAACTTAATTTTATAATTCGAATTCTGAAAACGAGAGGGGCGGTGCCTCTCCCTATCTACAAATGTGTGTCGACATGTTGATTTGTTAATGCATCTGATGATTTGGAAATATTCTCTTGCATCATACTCCGCTGCTGTGAAAAATTCATGAGCTCTGCTCATGAGCTCTCCAGCTCTGTTGAAATCCACCTAGATCCCAAACTTTTACTTGGAGTTGTCTACCTGCTCCTCTTCATTATTGTTGTTGCTATTGTTTCTTCCCTACTACTATGGCATGATCTCTTTTACTTAGCTTCTCCTTGCTAACAGTCTCCTCTGCTAACCTCAACATCATCTTTATGATCTCCTGTATCACCCTGTCCAACTGCTCTAGTGGTTGGATCTTCTTATGCAGTCTTCTCTTCTGCACTTCCTCCTCTCCATACTTATCAATGGGAAGATCTAGTTGATCTCTCATGTTGTCTTCATCTCCTCTTGTGGCACTAGTTTTCCACTCCACTGTAGACTTAAATTATGCAGTCTCCTTACTGAATTGTTTCTCAGATTCTTCCTCTAACATATTGGTTTTTGTCAGCTCCTCTTGTGATGGCATATCTCCATATTCTATCAATTGTTTCTCTGTCTAGAATTCTACTCCCTGTTCTGCTACATGCTTCAGTGCTACACTCATCATTTGTTCAGCTTCCCAGCTGAAATTTCTAAGAAATTATGTCGAATGCTCTTCTCTTGCAATATTCATGACTGTCTTCTGACAGTCTCTTCTAGTTTTGGATTTTCCAACCAATCCTCCAACATATTCATCTCTTGCTCCCATTGAGTGATAAATTCATTTGAATTCTTTTTCTGTCGGGGTAGACATCAATGTTTGTTCTTTCTCCTCTTTGATAGTCTTTTCTAGTTGTCCTTTTGTTGTTGCTCCTGCAACACATGATCTAGCCCCAACTGGGATACTTGGTAGGAATATCTCAATTCCTCCAATGATAAAAATACTTCTCTGATCCACCTCCACCATCTCTCCTTGCTGATATGAACTCTGAGTTGAGTTCATGAGACTTTCAAACAATCTCCTCTCACTTCCCTTGCCCACCTGACAACTTGGGATTTTTCTTCTTCTCTCGTGGTAGTCTATGAGATCCTCTAATTAGCCCATCTCATTTCCCACCTGATAATATGAACTTTCATTGCTGCTCCTCTGGAAATATATGAGACCTCCCACTGATCTCTTTCCATTTCCCACCTAGCAACTTGAAAGTCCATTTCTTCCCTCTTGTTAGTTTATGAAATCCTTTTCTAATATCATATCATTACCCACCTAACAATCTGATAGCTCATTGTTTCCCTTCTGGCAGTCTTTGAGATCATCCACTGATCTCTTATGCTCATTATCACTGAGACTCTTTCCATTTTCTGGCTCACGGATGTGAACCACTTCCTCCTCTGTATCACTGAGGTTTTTAACATGCCTCAACCACCTTTTCAACATTTGTTGCTACCTTATGGACAAGCCATTTTACTTTCCTTTTCAAAGGCCATTCATATGTCCAATGTACCTTTGCATCCTGTTGCATATTCAATGCTAGCCTCTGCATCTTTTCTCTTATTTTTGTGGGCTATTTATCTATCTCAATTTTTTTTTCTGCTGGTGGTCCTTGCCCTAACCACCCATATGGCCTTCAGTAGCCATTTTCCACCCTTTGTTTTCATCTCATCTATATTTCTACCATTTACTACACACCTTGCTAGAAATCACACACAAAGCATCAGTACTTTGTCTCCTTCTCACCTACTATCTACGAGAAAACTTTAGCTTCTAATATCATTCAACGTTATCATATTATATTCTTCACCTCCTTGCTTCTTTGCCTATTGTCTGCAAGAAAAATATTAGCTTTGATACCACCTGATGCAGACCCCCCCTTCTCCCCAAAGGTATGCATGAACTCTTGGTCTAGGATCTCTGATTATTGAGTCAAGTGACTCTCTGGAACCTTAATGGTTCCCTTCTGTATCTAAACATAGGCCCTTTCAGTGCCTTGGTGCAGGTCTGATAGCACCCACGACCTTCCCTTTCACTCTTCTATGAAATCTCAGAGTACTGAGCATTAACTCTTTTTCTGATAAGACCCCTCTTGATATCACCTTGGGCAGTAGCCTCTTGTGACCATGCGATTGCGGGCGTGAACAATAGGGGTTTGGGATCAAAGTTCTTTATGGCCTGCAATTCTCCTCAAACCTACACATATCCACTTAGTGAAACCATGGTATGGATTGTGGCCCACCCTTAATGTTTAAAAGTCCACTCACTTCCTGTCCTTGCAATGTTATGGGACTGTCGATCTCTTGATCTTGACGGTACTATCAGAATTGACGGTTCAGATCTGTGCCTTTCAAATCTATGGACCAGATCTGTCCTTCTTAAATCAATGATTGTGATATCCTTCAAAACTATGGACTTTGAAATTTTGAAATCTCAAACCTCGATTTCCTTCGTACGTCAATATTTCGGAGTTGACGATCTGCGGACACTTGTCCTCCAATCAACGGTCCTGCCTTCACTTCAGGTGTTTGACCCTTCAACTTGGATCAACAGTCCTATGACCCTCTTCTCAATCAACGGTCAAAATATCCTCTGGGTCTTCGGACTTCTGAGATCTCAAATCTCAAACTTCACCCTTCTTCCCAATGCCTTTTATCTGAAGGCTACAATCCATTGACTCATGTCCTACTGATCTGATGAACGAGGATTACTTCGGGTCTTTACCTGAAGTGCAAGGATTTATGCCACATCTCTCTTAGATCCAATTGTTACGAATCACTTCGGGAATTTACCCAGAGTCCATGGATCCATGCCACGTATCCTCTAGATCTAGCGGTCCATATTTACTTCAGATCTTCGGGATTCAACAATATCAGATCTCAATTGAAACCCCGCTACACTTTACTTAGAGTTCATGGTTTGTTGACAAGTGTCCCCTTGCAGATCGATGACTTTCGGCTCTTTGGCTATTCGAGCTTCGATAATCTCAAGTTTTAAGATTGCCTCCTCTCGATCTTACGATATCCGATGATTCATATTCACTTGGTCGATATGATGCCTGAGGTTCACTTCAGACGATCCGATGGCTCAGGCCCACTTCAGATAATCGAACAACTGAGATTTCGCTTCGAATTTCCGGCTCTTCGGGCTTCAGAAGTATAAACTCTAAAACCTTGATAGGTTCTCTCTCCTCTGCGTGTGAAGCATTAAGGCTCATTCACCTTATAGAGATAAAACGATTGTTGATCCTTTGCTCTATGATCCAATGGCCACTGTCGCTCCTCCTCCCCCTCAGCTTCTAATTTCTTCCAACTTAGAAGATTATCAGTCTTCAAAGGTTTCATACCTTTGCTCCTCCTACGAGTCTGAATCTTGGATCTCATCAACACTTCTAAAAAATGTTATCCCTTCTGAGCTTGATCCTTAAAGGATTTTGACTTCCCATGCACTCCTTCCATTCTCGAGATTTCAATAAATCAAATAAAAGGATTTCTTGAAAATAAATTCTTCTCATCCACCTGGCATTCCTCTATTCTGGTTCTTTGACACTTGGTCATTTCTTGACACTATGCACTCCTTGCACTTGGTCTAAGTTTCCTTTGTTCTCTTTAAATTCCTCAGATTCAATCTGAGACTCAATCGATGCACTCCTTGCATTTGAGATGCACACCTTGCATACGAGTTTCAGAAGAGAAACAATTGAAACTTATCTAGTTTCGTCACAAACTCATAAGATCAACTCTTGAACAATCACACATGAACAAAATGAAATAAATGACATACACAAAATATAACATTCATTCATTCACACATCAAATGAACAGAGTCCAAGGATTTGGGACAATTTTGTCTATTCTATTCATTCATGAAAACAAATTACATAATATTGCAGTTCTTTCCCGCATCTTTCTTCTACTCTACTATGTTCTACTGATCTCTATCTCTATCTCATGATCTCCTAATCTGATAAAAAAAACCCATCTCTATACAAAAAGAACTCTCTTTTTTTAAAAAAAGGGCTCTATGAGCTTATCCTCTCCACCACCTTAGTGCCATCAACATTTCAGTTAAGACACCTTAACCCTATGAATCATTACATTGAAGAAAGATCTAGAAATGATATGGATATAGACCTTCTTACAGTTGATTATTTCGATGAACCCATCCACACCTGTCCAAAGGCATGGCTTTATCATTTATCGACCTTACACATAAACTAACTTAATTTTATAATTCGATTTATGAATACGAGAGGGTCGGTTCCTCTCCCTATCTCCAAATGCATGCTGACATGTTGATTTGTTAACACATCTATCGAGTCGTAAATATGCTCCTGCATCAATATCACACTCAGTAATTGCTACTCTCTAGCTAGGATCAATGATTGGTTAGACCAATTGTATCATACCAAGTACTTCATCGAGTCGAATGTCAAATTAGGATACCATTGAGTGCATGATAAATAATAATACACTTGAAATACCACCTTCAAGACAATCCAAGGCCTGTATGAGTGGCTATTCATGCCTTTTGGTTTATGCAATGCACTAGCTACATTTATGTGATCATTGATGAAAGATGTATTGTATCCATATTTAGATTTATTTGTAATCATGTATTTGGATAAAATATTGGTTTATATCTATACCTGAGAAGAGATTATTTCACATGTCATGTAGATGTTAGAGACTTTGAAAAAGCACCAGTTGTTTTCTAACCTTAATAAAGGTGATTTTTTTTAGCAGTCATTAGTGTATTTGGGGTACATGATTGGTGGAGGGGAACTCACGATAGATATTGTGAATATGGAGGTCATCCTCAAGTGGTGAGTTCCTACTAATGTCACTAAATTTAGGATATTTTATGAGGTGGTTCAATACCTACGCATATTCATAGCATCCTTTTCAGTGATATATGTGATCCAAAAATCCTTAGATGTAAAATTAGTTCTTAAATACACATAAACATCTGATCGGATTCGGGAAATGAAGTTCATCTTTGACTATTTTCAAATAACATGTGAATTTCTTACTTATCCATAAACTTCAATAACACTAATGAATAACTTGTCAAAATAATAATATTGAACTGAAGTAAAATAAGATCATCAATAATTCAAATTGCACATAAACAATTTGTTAACAGAGTTCACCCATCTTGGGATACGTCTCTGGGTCCCTGTTCAATTAGTGAGATCACTCTTTAATGCTCAAATGCCAAAATTACAATGAATGGATGTACAAACACTGAGTTTTGAGGAAACGATTCAATTATGATAATCAATCCTAGAAACAGAGGTCATTATTGAATTCCCCACAAAATTCTAAGAAAAAAGAGTATAAACTCGACTATGTTTTGAACCAATACTTAAAGACCCCCTTTTTCACTCAAAAAGAGACCATGGGTCTCAAAAATGAAAAATTGGACTAACACTTTTCATACATAGCATTTTTACACAAAATATACATCACCATGATATTCCTCTCGAAATTCTAAGAAAAATGAGTATAAACACTCTATACTTCCCTCAAAGAACTATATGGCATGCAAAATGAGACAAACCCAAAACTATGAGCACCTCTTGCACACAAAACGAGGAAATATACACTTTGCATGAAATTCAATAGCACGCTTTCCAATTTGGAATGCAATTCCCTATCTCATGCATTGGTTTTCATGCCCATTAAATAGGCCTAGGTCAACCAAACCACCAATGGAAATCTCGGGCTAAATTGGATTAGTAATAAATATTGTTTGTTTGTTAGTTGTAACAAGTAGCACATGTGGTGCATTGGTAAGGGAATCTTTGCTATGTCATTGGAATATGCTAGGAATATCCCCCCATAGGTTGTGGGTTCAATTCCCATCCAAGCTAATGAATTTTAGTCTGCCTTAGCTAGTATTGGCCAATCGAAGAGTACCACATGAAACTCTTTGATTGGTCCACATGTCATGTTGTCATTGGTCCACATTTATGCCATGTCACTATAAAAATATTCCACTTCAACATCTAGTCACCTGCCACCTATACCTACAACCTCATCTATACCAATTACACATGACACTTTTTTATTGGTCCAAATGGACCCTTAAAAATTCCATTTACGGGTGACATGTGGCATCATGTTGTGTTGCCACATCATCATACTGACATCATCTGTTAGTTGTACAACCTGTATGAACAGGCCACATGGAAATCTGTGGGTCTGCCATGTGGCACCCCTGCTTGACTTTTGTCCTAGTTTGACCAAACTTTGATAGGCCATAACTTCTTCATATGAACTCTGTTTGAAGCGATTTTTGTATTATTGGAAATCTATCACTGAGATCTATGCAATGAAGTCATTTTCAAGAGAATATGAGAAGATCAATTTTTGATCATTTTGGATCCTCCTGGATCTCTTTTGAACATTCTGGATTCTCTTGGATCAATATGCTCCACCCCATTCCATATCAAGCAGTGGTAAGAGTTTCCAGTGGGGAAATAACCAATAGAAATATTTCGTTGAGTTGAAATGGAAGATCAATCAAGAACTAGGTCTTGCATTTCCTTACTTTTAGAAGCCTTTCAAAGTGGACATGGATGAAAGTGGATATGATATGGGATCATTCTTGATCCAAGGAGGTAATCCAATATGCTATCATTATTAAATGTTTCATGGGGGAGTCCCAAACTACCCTATGTATGATAAGGACCTATATTCCCTATTTCAAGTTGTTAAGAAGTGGAAGAACTATCTAATGGTCAAGGAAAGAATTATCCACACTGACCACAAATCACTATAGTGTTTGCAGGCCTAGCATAGGATTAAAAGAAATAGACATTACAAGTGGATGGTATTTTGGAAGCAATTTTATCCAGTCATCAAAAATAAAAAGGGAAACACTAATAAGTTGGTAGAAATGATTTCAATGCCACATACACCCAAGATTACATCTTGGAGAACTCTTATTCACATTGATCATTTTACCTACGATGCATACAAAGAGGCATACATATAATATAATTACTTTAAATATGTGTCAATGGGTACGTGGTCAAACTCATGTAAAATAAGGTGGAAACATTGCATACTATCATCTCTAGAATGGGTTGCTATAGAATCTAGAAAATATCTATGTTCCTAAAGGTGAAATATTGCAGCTTATCATAGAGGCCCACACCTCCAAGGTTACAAGAATTTTTGGTGTTGGTAAGATAGTTTCCAACTTACAAAGGTATGTGTATTGGCCTAGAATACAAGAAGAGGATGCATACTTTTTTGTACCAACAAGTCCAATAATAGAAACCTATGTTTGTACTATCCTTTACCTATACCCACTTGACCCTAGAAAATAATTTCCATGGATTTTGTGGGTAGTTTTCCAACAACTAGGAACAGGCATGACTATATGTTTGAGGTAGTCACTACAAGGAAAATACCCTATAGTGGAGGTTTTTGCAGAAGCCCCTATAAAAATAACCCAAAACTCCATTTGTAGTGGAGGTGCGTTAGTGGATGTTTTAGTGGAAGTTTTTTTAACGGTGTGTTTATAAGTCTATACCACACCAATGTGCCACCAGAACTCAACGCACCAGTGCTAATAGACAATGGTGCACGGTTGTAGATTTATTTAAAAAACATAGAAAACAACGGTGCACATCATACAAAAGAAGCTCGCGAGCACCGATGCACATTAAACGAGTGCACTGGTGTGCAATAAACGAGTGCATCGTCATTGCATTTTTCCTTTTAAAAATGCATAACGGTGCGTCGTTGTCCCTTTCACACTGGTGCGTTCCAAATTGGTGCGTCGTCGCAGGTTTTTTTTTTTAAATAACGGTGCATTGTTTGCAGCGGTGTGCTTAACACGAGGACACCATAACATGGGTAAATAAACAAAAACGATGGTAAAAAACCATTTTTACCATTTCCAGTGCAGAGAATATCTCAAGCACTAGTGCCACCTTTTCCCAAATGAAGTGCATTGTCGTCGGTGCTTCCATTTCTTGCCTTGTTTTTGTTCGGTGCTCAGTTCTTGGGATTCCAATTTTGTCATATGGTGGGGAAATTTGATTTGTTTCACTACATCCCAACCATGCCTCCTCGATGAGAAAATTTCCAGGTAAATTCTTTATTTCTTTGTACATTGAAGTTTTACCAGATTAAATTGTGAAATTGAGTAAAATTTTCATTGTTTTTCAAATTTTTTTCTGTGCGATGCATTCAAGCCGTTTGGCTCACACCACTTGCGATGTACCTTATAAATTTTACAGGGTGCACCAAAAATGTATAGTTCATTTTTTTCAGTGCGTCATAATAAGGAACACACTAGCGCATACTTATAAATGATGCACCAGTGCGTTCATAATAAACGACACACCGTCAAAAATATATAGTATCCATTAAATGGTGTGTTGTTTATAATGCACTAATAAGTTCATACTAATATATACACCATTGAAAATAGATAGTTGTTTAATCGATGCGTCTTTTATAGTGAACGTAGTGGTGCGTACATAATAATCTACACACCATGCACATTTTTGTGTTTTTCAAGCAGTGTGTGGATTATACTGAACGCTCTGGTGCGTCAACATGGATACAACACACTGTTTAAAATGAGTGTCTATTTTAAGTGGTGCATCATGATGAATGGAACACTTTGGGCATTGTAGTATCTAGACACATTTCTTTAAAGAGGCATCATGATTTCATGACTCATTGTATACAGTTGGGTGCACCGATGCGTAATATAAGTGTGGGCACCATGGGAAGTGCTTTACTATTTTGAAGGCGCACCAAAGGTTAAATTTTTTATTTTTGAAAAAAATTATGTTTACATATTTTGAAATAAATTCCTCGTTTACTGAAAAAAATTTTATGTTTTTATATATGATTTTGATGTTATTTATATGTTAAATATGCAGAGATGTCAGCACATGGAGGATAAGCAATTTAGATTTTACCAATATAATATGGTTCAAGAGTGGGAGGCTAGAGAGAGGGAGAGGTATTTGTACCCTCGACCTATTACTATAGCTACGTGGCTCCTCTTCATGAGGAATGTAGGCCTCCTCAAGTACTACAAGGAGGCTACATCCCTCAAGGGGAATTATGCCTTTCTTGCACAACTGATCCATCGATGGGATGCCCATCCATAGGGATTTAGAGTCAGTCCTCATCAGTGGTACCATCCCACTGAGTAGGATATTTATTTTATCATTGGGATATCTATGAGAGGGGAGGATTTCCCCCAGTTTCCCGATGTCCCCGTGGGTGTTGCAGTTGAGAGTTAGGTTACCTACTTTCAGAGGTATATTTCACGTGATAACATTCTCAAGGTTATTTTTAGGTGGCTAGTGGACAATTGCGAATCTCCTTGTTCAGTGCAGAGGATGTTAGGAGCCTCTCACTGTTATTGTCCACCATTGCACACTTTACTAGTGATTTTCAGTGAATTAGTTGCGCTCTTTTGTGTCATGTTGATTCTCTGATATGGAGGCCACAAATTATTAGGTGGTCTACCATTTTCTTGAGGAAGTTTTATATAACACTGGATAGATGTCATGCTATGATAGATGTGAGGGATAACTTCCCATTTTCTTCAGAGTTGTTATTTTTTTATTTTTAGACGTTCCCATATACGAGACCTACTTTTTTCCATCGACCTCCTAGGCCAATGACTAAGGTGTGAATGCACATGTGGGGTGAGATGATGCCCAAGATGAGCATGCCCGATTTTCCAGTTGGGATTTCTAGGGAGGCACTTTAGCTATTAGCCAGTGAGGAATATCAAATGTTTGTGATGGTGTCATTCCCTTACGCGAGGATGGATTGGAGAGGATGTACCAACATTCTCTTCACAGTGGATGAGCCACCCGATCATCGAGGAAATATTTAAATTAATCTTGTACTTTCATTTTATTGTCTTACTTAATTCGAATAAATTTTATTCTAGCATGTTCTTTAACGTTTTTTATTAAATTGTTTAATGAAATTGTCGACTAATTATTAACTTGTGTTATATTTTGCAGATGTTGGCACATTCATTGGGGACATGCCTCCTCCCCCACCACCTGATGCAGATGACGATATGGCTAAGGCTGCGATGGTTTAGGGCTCTCAACCGCATATACCACCTGCCATGCAGCATAGGCTCGATCTCAGATATAGGATTGAGGTGTGTGATAGATTGACTGTAATTTTAGTTGGTGCAGAAGTTTTCCTTGTCCATATGCAAGACATCAGGGCTGACCCTGATCTCTTGCAACTCTGGATGAACTTTTCGTGCGATATGATGTATCTTATGCGTCATATCATTGGATCTGCTAGGTTACTTGTAGGGATGAGGGATGTCACATTCTCCAATACTGATAATGATGAGGGTGGTGATGATGATCAAGATGGTGATGACACTTTTGCTACAGTACCTACTCCTCTTTCTTTGGGTGGTGATGTTGATCAGGGTGGTGATCATGGCGCTTTTTCATCAGTTGCTCCTCCTTCTCATTCGAGTGGTGATATTGATCAGGGTGGTGATGGTGCTTTTGTTTCAGTATCTCCTCCTCCTCCTACTCCGAGTGGTGATGTTGATTAGGGTGGTGATGGTGATTATGCTTCAGTACCTCCTCCACCTCCTCCTCCGGGTGGTGATGTTGATCAAGGTGGTGATGGTGCTTCTGCTTCAGTACCTCCTCCTCCTCCTCTGAGTGGTGGTGATATGTGTTGACCAGATATGTACATTATATCAATTATTTGTGTTGTTGACTAGATATGTATATTATAACAATTATTTGACTTATATATATATATAACATTTTTTTTTGTTCATATTGATGTACTTAATTTATATGTTTATGTTTATGTTGATGTTAGTTCATGTTATATAATTTTCTCCATAAAGTAAAGTACTCTTAATTAAGTACTTTATTTTTGAGTATATCTAAAATAAAGTACTCATGTCTAAAACAAGTGAAATTATCAGCAAATCTACTTATACTTGCCTTTTAGAAATATTTTGATGTATTAATCGTATATAGTACAAAGGATATATTTAAATAGGTTAGATTACAACATTTCTTAAGTTATTATGTTGTCATTTTTATATTTGAACATGATGAAAATGAAAATACCAAGCTTATCGTGTTTTTGTAGTTAAGAGGTCTTGAAAAGTAAATAAGTTATAAAAATGGGTAAATAAATGTCTTATGTTATTAATTAAAGCTTGGGAAAGTTAAAATTAAATTATATTAATCTTCTACCTTACTTTGTATCATAATTTTACAAACTAGTTTACTTGAAAGTACAATGTGAGAATTGGTCCTCATTTCGAGAATATTGCTTTTGTTCATAAGTTCATAATGAAGAACTAAAAATAGTTATGATAACCTCAATTAACATTTATAAAATCTTTGTGATGTTTTAATTTCCTATTGATTGTAATTTGGTCTTTCTTAAGTGGGTTAATTAGATGTATTTAAGTTTTAAGACATTTTTTGATATTCTATGTTACATGTTGTTAATTGTTGTTGTAATCTAAGAATTGAATTAGCTATTAGGAGCCGTAAAATTTATATTCAATTAGCTATTAAGAGCCCTAAATTTATTACCTACAAATAAAAAGAGGGGATAAAGGAAAAAGAGGGGATAAAGGATAAAAAATTGTTATGATCTACATGTTTAATTCGATTTTTAATTATTATATATTATATGTAATATAAAATTAATATATAACTTAATATATTGTATTTTATTATGTTATGTTATAATTAATATATAATATAATATATTATATTTATTTATTATATATTATATTATTATATTTATAATGTAAAATTAATATATAACATATTATATTATATTTTTTATATTACATAATATATTATGTATTTGATTTTATGTAATATCTTAAGTGTATATTATTATATGGGTTTTAGATAGGGACACATGCATTAGTTATTTAAGGATAATGATGTTTTTTTGAAAAACTCACTAAGGAGGCTCATTTTAGATCTGAACATTCCTCTAATTAGTATGTATGAACTTAAAATTAAAAACTAATATAATATAATAAGATATGGTAATGATATGAAATGGTGGGTAACAAAAATACATTTTAAAATTATGATATAAAATATTTGATATTTACAATACAATAATATATTGTTTTTTTAAGTAAAAGTTCAAATTAAATTACTAAAAGTTCAAATATCATCTAGATAAATACAATGGAAAATTATTTATATCATTTACACATAACATTTAATTATATCATCGAATAAAAAAATTAATAAAATTTCATATGAAATATGAAATATTAAATACTAAAAACATTATAAATTTAATAATCAAATTATTAAATCCACTATAGATTTGAAAACATAAAAGTAAGTAATTAAAGAATATAACATGTATAATATGTCACTCTTTGTTGTCATCACCCTGATTATATTCCTCTCTTGGCATGATAACGTTTTTGTTCTCAAAAATATTTTTGATTTAGGGTCGTGTCTTACTACAAACCACCAATCCCTATCCAACACATCTGTGAAAAAAACACTTGGTTGCAGTGTTTTGAGAAAATATAAGGCTCCTTAACTTCATCCTACATATTTTTAGAGTTGATACATATCATCACACTATCACGATCTTCCTTTACATTATTCTGATCAAAGGTGTCCCACCACTTGCACCTAAAAATAACACATTGGAAAGAAGAGAAGTCCACTCAAATGATCTCTTGTATCTTTCTGACGTAACCTAACTTCCCCTGTATTATGCTTTCATCATAGTGGTTAGCATGACTAGATTGGTCAAACTCGACCTCCACTACACAGTCTTGTGTCGTGTGTCCATCATTGACATCCTCTGTGTGAAAATGATGTCCATATGCCCACATAGTTTGGAACAAATGCACCTATAAAAAAGTGAACAAATCACAGTGGCAATATGTGTCTAAGAACCTGACCATTAAAATATAAAATAATATAGATGTACTTATGTTATAACCCTAAATTGCACCATACATGCTTACCTGGCATCAGGCCAACTCATTTCCCTTCATTGCCAAATCATTTGCTGAGAAACCTCTTTGAAAATCCTCTCGGGTAAAACCACATGCACCCTAACCCACTACTGCACGCGTTGGAATGATGGCAGGCCTTTTACAGCACAAGTTTGAACACTGGCAGACCTACTACAACCCGCGTTTACCTAACAAAGCACAAAAACAGGAAAGTTGCCGACATGACAAAAAGCTATGGGTCAGTTAACTGAAACTCCCAGCCATGCATGGCCGAGAGTTCGTCCAAAACCCTAGCTCCTTCTAGCCTATAAAAGAAGGGGTAGGGGTACTATTTGGA